>JAVJIF010010854.1:0-59723 GCA_038442645.1 Agave tequilana
TGAAATTGCTCTGATACCAATTGTAAGATCACCTAGAGGGGGGTGAATAGGTGATGGCTAATCTAATGGTCACTTATGAACAAAGAATGCGGAATTAAAACTAGTAGAAACCAAATTAAACTTCTTTTAATTTAAACACTTATGTATAACACAAGAGTGTTGCCGAATTCCCCTTGCGAGGCTCTGGACAAGCTCCTCTAGAATTCCCCTTGAATGGGTTGAGGTGCCGCGTTGGCTCTCTTGGTTGAATACTAGTGTTAACAACAATCCCAAGCAAGTATGTATATCAATTATGAGCACAAGGGAATATATCATGCATATATAAGATGAACACAATAAAGTAAATGCAAGATATAAAATAGAGACAAGAGAGAGAGAGGGAAGAGTAAGCAATCGCAAACACAAAGGGTTTGTTTCGAGGTTCGAGCACACTTGCTCTACATCCCCGCCTTCGACACACGAAGGGTTTCCACTATGCAAGATCCCACCGATCTCTCCTCGGTGCCGTACACCTACAAACCCTCGGACTCCCAAAGTCCCTTACACACCACAAGCCCACCGGCTTGACGAGGACGCACCTCGCACCACAAGTTCGCACCCGAACTCAACCACAACGAGCACACTTGCCCTTTCCGTTCCTCAAAATTACAAGAAAAGATCTCTTTGATGATCACAACTCTTGATCACCTAAAGAGTACTCTCACTACAACACACCTATAAGAATATCTAGCAATGGAAAGCTCAAGTGTGTGGTGAGAAAATGAAGGAAAGAAAGCTTTGTTGGAAAACACAAGAAATCACTTAACACTCTCTTGATAAAAACTCTTCCTTTTGATTGGAAGTATTTGCACTAAAATCTTGTAGAGAAACTCCTCTAAAGTGTCTAAAAAACAGCTCAAGAAGTCTCCTAAATGTTCTATCTAAAACAGATGACAAAAACCCTTTATATAGGCTGCCCAGAAAAAGAGCCGTTGGGGTTCTGTCAGAGCTGGCGGTCGACCTCCGGTCGACCGGCCAACGGTCATTTTTCTGACCGTTGCAGCCACCGGTCGACTGGTGAGTCGACCGCTCTTCTGGAATGAACTGTCGGTCGACCGGTCCGGTCGACTGGCAATTTCCAGAGAGCAACAGGTTTGGGTCGGTCGAGTATCGGTCGAGTCCCGGTCGACTGATACGCACATGCACAAAAAAATTGTGCATGTCGGTCGAGTGCCGGTCGACTACCGGTCGACCGGTCACTGAGAAATTCTGAAAAATCAGAACTTCCAGGACCTGGAAAATTTGGATTTGGTTTTGGGTCTTGGATAAAATTTTTGGTCTTGAAAAATCATAGAGTATGAGCATGTGTCATACTACTATCAAGGTAAAATACTTGGTAAAAATTCTTTTGATAAAAACCTATTTTCCATGAAATGTTTTTCCAAACCTTTATCAATACAAAAACAAGATATTTGAGTCCATTTAAAAGCATAGTGTGTATGGATATGATCCACTCCACAATCAATATGAAATATCTATGTTTTTGAAATCTAGTATACAACTTGGTTTTGGTTAAAGAATATACATGATAGAAATACCAAAACCAACAAATATTTTTTCTTAAAGAAAAATCTTTTTCTAAAATAAAAGTTCTTTTCTAAAAACAAAATCTTTTATGAAATCAATTAAATCAAGAGTTCTAATCAGAGTGTGTGTGTGATATAGACTTGAGCAATCCACCAACTATCTATCCTTTACATTTTAACTAAAACAAAATACAAATTCTATACCTAGACCCAAGTCTTCAACTTCTTGAAGTCTTCCCTTGAAGGCTTCTCATCTTCTTGACTTGGTCCAAGCTTGATCCAAAAACTCCTTGGATCACCACATGCAAGCTCCAATCTTGTTCTTTTATCCTTTGTTGAGCTATGCACCTACTAAGATCTTGATCATGAATCTGTCACTAATTAAACACAAGATCATTAGTAACTATAACTACATGAGTTGATCATCATCAAAACTAGGGTGAAGGGCCTATGGGCCAACAATCTCCCCCTTTTTGATGATGACAAAACTCATGGAGTTATATATGCATGGATTAAAGTAAAGCTTCAAAGAAGCTCCCCCTTAACTCATGCATTACAAAAAATAATATGGCAATGAAAGCACATAAATATGTATGCAAATGAATGCATGTAAAATAACACAAATCCACAAATCTTTTTCATATCTATTCCTTTTTATTATGTATGCATGAGTAAAAGCACAAGTACAAAATCTTTCTCCCCCCTTAAGTAAGGAAATCATGAAGTCATGCATATAAAATCACAAATTCTTCTCCCCCTTTTTGTCAATCATCAACAAAGGGTTCAAAGAAGAATACATCAAACAAATTTTTCTCCCCCTTTTTGTCAAAAATAAAGAAATCAAGGAGGGATAACAAGTCAATTACAAAAAGATTATATGCGAAATATATCATGAAGAGGAAGACGCTAAGTTAGCTTCCCTACACATATGCATTACATGAAGGAGGGATGTGAAGCCCTAATTCACATAACACACGTTTATGTAATGAATAAGAGGAGATGTGAAGCTCCCCTACACACGTGTACCATATAAAGAAGAGATGTTAAGCTCCTCAATACAAATACACTCAACATGAATCTAGCATATAGACAATACAAATCCAAAATTTTGAATTTTTCTTTATCAAAACAAAATTTTAACTTTTTCTTAGTAACACAAATTTTGAGATATCAATTGTAAAATAATCAAATTTTGAATTTTTGATACCATTTTAAAATACAATGCACAAGCTTATTATGAAATACCAATTTGAAATCTAATTAAGCTTAGCATCAACAATCTTTGTGCTTTAAAGGAAATACCACTTGTGAAATAAGCACAAATAGATAACATATATGTATGATAAGATAATACAATAGAAATTGATATAGTTTGAAGGCATTCATACATACAATCAAAATATGGATATACACAACATGAAGTCATATTGATACCATTGCAAATAACCAATGATACCAATTGAAAAGTAAGCATAAGTGTATACATCATATAATCTACCATATGAAGAATTCGAACTAGTTAAATGAACTTGTTTAACAACTAGCACGGAATCCTTCAATCAAGGAATAAATCAAAAAGTTTTTCATGAAATATGCATAAATCACAAGGCACTAAGACACTCTAATCCATAAAGTCCCATATAATATTTCAAAAGAAGTGAGTGTACTAATGTTATGTGAAACATGGCATCATGAAAGTTGCAATAAAGCTCAATATTCCTTAAGATCATAAATTTTGAAAATACGAAAATCATCACAAATTTTAATATATGAAAATCATCAAAATTATATTTCATAGCATATGTATGTTTTGACAAGACATTAAGTATACATACATATCCCCAAAATACATTTGAGTCCTTATAAATAGATTTGCATGAAAGCAAATGACTCAAGGGTTATCCATGTATATTTTAATGTTTTGGCAAAAAGAAACTTATACATGAAATGAAATCACATGATCAAAACATAAATCCAAATGGGAATACAAGTTTAAGAATGTAATTCATCAAAACTAAGCAATACAAGCACATATAATGGGTTCAAATAGGCATTTAAGCACACATATAGATAGATTTATTTGTAGCCCATAATATGTACAAGTATAAATCCTAGTGTTGATAAGAATTTAACATTTAAACTAATATTCAATACATGAAGCGTTCAAAATTTTGAAATCACAAAAGAATTTATCCATAAAAATAGGATCATGTGCATCAATTGAAGAATAGATAACTAGTTTAAATGAATTTTTGACAAACTAGTTAAAGATCCTTCATAAATATGAATCATATGTATTTCATGAATAATACTAAATACATAAAAGTTCAAGCACTCATATTCCATAAAGCTCCAATTATATCTTTTCTTGAAGATCGAGTGTTCAAAGGTGTTGTAAGTAGTATCTACATGAAATTAGTCATTGAAGCCCAAATGAAATATGACTAACAAAAATTTTTATTAAATCAACACATAAAAATCATGTTTCACTAAAATCAACAATTTTCATGGTATATGTATGGTTTATACAAATCCAACAATATGCATACATATCCCAAAAATAAAAGAGTCTATTAAATGTTTGCATGAAGGCAGAGACTCACGGGTATACATGTATATTTATTAGATTTGAATTAAACATGCATATACATGAAGTAAATCACAAAAATTGGCAAAACATGTATATATGAGAATTATCAAAACTAGATTATACATATGCATAAAGTGGATACAAGTGAGCATGAAGTTCAATTATTTAAGAGTCAATTGTAATTCACTATTTGTATATGTATACATACAAGTTTGATATATTCTACATCTAAGCATGTAAATACCACATGAAGCACAAATCAAATAAAATCATGAACATGCTATGAATGTATGAAATAAGTAAAAGCATGTATATAAAAATAGGAGTTAAGAAATTGTTACCAACTTCAAAGCTCCAAGCATGGTGGTCTTTCCCACCAAGATTCCCTTGATAGCAATGCATCTATAAGAGTGTCCATCATATCCATTGCATTCACTACCAAGGCACCAATCCTCTCACGTTTTGTGAGAGCCCTCACCTACATCAAAATCAAAGGGTGGGGGTTTTGGTACCCATACTTTCTTGGGTCCTTTGGGGTTAGCTTTATTGTAAGGATCCCAAAATCTATTATACTTTGCAAAATACAAATGAGGTTTCTTATCAAAACAAAATCTTGCTAGATGGCCTTTGCGGCCGCAATGTGTACAAATGTACACCTTAGCATGATGCTTATGAGTGTGATTGTGATCGTGTTGTGCACCATAAGCATGAGCATGATGAGTATGATGATGTGCATGAGCATGAGGAACTTGTTTCTTTTGAAACAAAGATTCCAACTTAGAATGATTGAATGCACACGAGTTCAAAGTTGAACTCAAATTATTCATCTTATTTTTCATATTCTTAATCTCATTAGATGTGGCATGAAAAGCATGATGAGATGAAGAATCATTTTCTTTTTCTTCTTAGCAACAAAATCTTTTTCTTTTTCAACAAATTTTCTTTTCAAAGTAGTATTTTCTTGAAAAATATTTTCTTTTTGTTTTTCTACCATAGCTATCTTATCCTTCAAAATTGTGTTCCCTTTACACAAATCATTTAATTTAGACATGAGGGAAACATTTTCATTTTTCAAGTCTTCATTTTCCTTTTCTAAACATGCAAGTTTATTTCTAAAAGAATCATTTTCTACATGCATGCAATCAATGTTCTTTTTCAAATCTTTATTATTCTTTTCTAAGCATGCAATGTTATCTCTACATGAATCATGTTCATTATGCATGCAAGCAATGTCCTTTTTCAAAATTTTATTTTCTTTCTTAATTATGTCATATCTTTCAAGCAATAATTGGCATAAAGAATTTAGCTCATCATATGACATACTAGCATCCTCATCATCGGATTCGGTATTTACCTCAAGGGGGTCATCCCCTTGGACCATGTAGCACTTGTTGGAGGTGTCGCTTCCAACATCCGAATCACTCCCCGCAAGGTATTGTTCATTTTCGCCAAGGGAGATGAGGGTGTTCCATACTACAAAAGCCAACTCAATGTTAGAACCCTAGATAGATAATCATCATTTAGGGTTGATTTAAGAGCATGAAGGGCTTTTGTATTAGCCTCAAGATTCTTACCATCTATACAATAAGCATTATTAGTAGTGGCAAGATATACATTATAACCTAGGGCTTTGAGGAATAATGACATCTTAACTTTCCAAATGTGGATGTTAAGAATGTCAAAGGTGGGTGGTGACATAAAGTCCATGGTGAGGTGTGTGTGTACAACAAATATTGTGATTAGCCCAAATGTAGGATCTTTAACTCTTAGGTTGTTAGACCTTATCAAGAGCACTAGCTCTGATACCAATTGAAATTGCTCTGATACCAATTGTAAGATCACCTAGAGGGGGGGTGAATAGGTGATGGCTAATCTAATGGTCACTTATGAACAAATAATGCGGAATTAAAACTAAGTAGACCAAATAAACTTCTTTTAATTAAACACTTATGTATAACACAAGAGTGTTGCCGAATTCCCCTTGCGAGGCTCTGGACAAGCTCCTCTAGATTCCCTTTGAATGGGTTGAGGTGCCGCGTTGGCTCTCTTGGTTGAATACTAGTGTTAACAACAATCCCAAGCAAGTATGTATATCAATTATGAGCACAAGGGAATATATCATGCATATATAAGATGAACACAATAAAAGTAAATGCAAGATATAAAATAGAGACAAAGAGAGAGAGAGGGAAGAGTAAGCAATCGCAAACACAAAGGGTTTGTTTCGAGGTTCGAGCACACTTGCTCTACATCCCCGCCTTCGACACACGAAGGGTTTCCACTATGCAAGATCCCACCGGATCTCTCCTCGGTGCCGTACACCTACAAACCCTCGGACTCCCAAAGTCCCTTACACACCCCAAGCAGCCCACCGGCTTGACGAGGACGCACCTCGCACCACAAGTTCGCACCCGAACTCAACCACAACGAGCACACTTGCCCGTTTCCTCAAAATTACAAGAAAAGATCTCTTTGATGATCACAACTCTTGATCACCTAAAGAGTACTCTCACTACAACACACCTATAAGAATATCTAGCAATGGAAAGCTCAAGTGTGTGGTGAGAAAAATGAAGGAAAGAAGCTTTGTTGGAAAACACAAGAAATCACTTAAACACTCTCTTGATAAAAACTCTTCCTTTTGATTGGAAGTATTTGCACTAAAATCTTGTAGAGAAACCTCCTCTAAAAGTGTCTAAAAAACAGCTCAAGAAGTCTCCTAAATGTTCTATCTAAAACAGATGACAAAAACCCTTTATATAGGCTGCCCCAAAAAAAGCCGTTGGGGTTCTGTCAGAGCTGGCGGTCGACCTCCGGTCGACCGGCCACGGTCATTTTTTCTGACCGTTGCAGCCACCGGTCGACTGGTGAGTCGACCGCTCTTCTGGAATGAACTGTCGGTCGACCGGTCCGGTCGACTGGCAATTTCCAGAGCACAGTTTGGGTCGGTCGAGTATCGGTCGAGTCCCGTCGACTGATACGCACATGCACAAAAAAATTGTGCATGTCGGTCGAGTGCCGGTCGACTACCGGTCGACCGGTCACTGAGAATTCTGAAAAATCAGAACTTCCAGGACCTGGAAAATTTGGATTTGGTTTTGGGTCTTGGATAAAATGTTTTGGTCTTGAAAAATCATAGAGTATGAGCATGTGTCATACTACGATATCAAGGTAAAATACTTGGTAAAAATTCTTTTGATAAAAACCTAATTTCCATGAAATGTTTTTCCAAACCTTTATCAAATACAAAAACAAGATATTTGAGTCCATTTAAAAGCATAGTGTGTATGGATATGATCCACTCCACAATCAATATGAAATATCTATGTTTTTGAAATCTAGTATACAACTTGGTTTTGGTTTAAAGAATATACATGATAGAAATACAAAAAACCAACAAATATTTTGTCTTAAAGAAAAATCTTTTTCTAAAATAAAAGTTCTTTTCTAAAAACAAAATCTTTTATGAAATCAATTAAATCAAGAGTTCTAATCAAGAGTGTGTGTGTGATATAGACTTGAGCATCCACCAACTATCTATCCTTTACATTTTAACTAAAACAAAAATACAAATTCTATACCTAGACCCAAGTCTTCAACTTCTTGAAGTCTTCCCTTGAAGGCTTCTCATCTTCTTGACTTGGTCCAAGCTTGATCCAAAAACTCCTTGGATCACCACATGCAAGCTCCAAATCTTGTTCTTTATCCTTTGTTGAGCTATGCACCTACTAAGATCTTGATCATGAATCTGTCACTAATTAAACACAAGATCATTAGTAACTATAACTACATGAGTTGATCATCATCAAAACTAGGGTGAAGGGCCTATGGGCCAACATTCTTCTCTACTTTTAACATCCTCTTTTTCATGTTCCTTGTGGTGCAGATGTGGCAAGTGATGAGAAAACAGAAGATGCCCTTACTGTAATTGAGGCTCCACGCCAGTCAGATCTGATGATTGAGTTGATAAAGAAGCTGAAACCACAAGTAGTGATAACGGGCATGGAACATTTTGAGGCTATTACAAGCTCAGCCTTTGAAACTCTGTTGCGTACAACCAGAGAGATTGGTTCCCTTCTTTTTCTGGACATCTCGGACCATCTTGAACTGTCGAGTCTTCCAGGGTCTAATGGAGTCCTGAAGTATCTTTCTGGAAATGTTCTACCCTCTCATGCAGCTATTTTGTGTGGTCTAATAAAAAATAAGTGAATGGTCTTCTTGTAGTTGCAGTTTTTGTAGCTTTTCATCTTGGGTACTATGCCGAGTAGATAGTTGTGCTGGGATTCATTTGATGTATCCCAAATCTAAGGCCTCAGAAATCAGCCTGGTAGAACTCCTAATTTGAAAAAAATTAAATTCTTTATACAAGTTTCTGTAGCTTGTGCGTGATTTTCATCTCAGTTAAATTGTGAATTCTTCTAAATCGCTGAGAACCAGTTCCCTGACTTCTGGAACTATACATATTAGTAGTCAAAGTTTTAAACAGTAAATCTGATTTATGGTTAAAACTTGTAATTGTTAAGCAAATATTAATTAATAATATTGAAAGGGGAACTTTCTTTTTCAGGTTTATTCTGATTTAGAGGTAGCCTTTGTCATTTCCGAGGATGAGACCGTCTCTAGAGCTCTATCAAAAGTTGTGGAGTTGCTTGAAGGTCATACAGCTTTGTTTAGCCAATACTACTATGGCTGTCTCTTCCACGAGCTTCTGGCATTTCAGATTACTGGTCGTCGTCCTCCCGCACAGGTTCCTCCTACCTCTCTATTACTATTTTTTATGTATCGAAATGCTTTAATAATATAATAATAAGCAGACATTTTCCCTCTTGTAGTCTCTGGATTCTTGCAAACTGTTAATGTAGGTATTTGCTAAAAGATCCTGTATGTCAGTATATGCAATTAGAGTTTATATTAAGGTCCGCCTGCCAATCCAAGGGTCTCAGCATTGGCTACCAGTTATTTACCACTTGAAAACTAACTTGGAGGGGAATAGTTCCAATAGAAGCATTGGTATATAACTTATATTTTCTGGGAATGATTTGATTATAATTTGTAATGCAAACTCCATTGAGGTTGTGAATTTGGTTTCAGTGGTTGCCTGGTAGAAAAACATCAAAACTACTTCCAACCATAATCATAGGTTATCTAGGAATTCTCAATTTGAGCATAAATAAAGTTTTTAAATTGTCTTGTTGATGGCTAAAATTTTGATGAAACATCCCCAGGGCACTTCATGTGAAATTTGAGATTTGAGTATGTTAGAATATAAAAATATTATGTTGAGCACTTATCATAACCTTGGAGTTTTTGTGTCGTGGAACAACTTTAATATGCTATGAGAGCAATATAGCTTCAATTCCTGCTGGGTGCACATTTAACAAATGGTTTAAAAAAAAAGAAATACTGTTGCACAAAATGCTCATGTTCCGACCCCAAAAAGAGTTCTTGACCCACAAGTGTGTGTTAGAATATAGAAATATTACCCTCATCCCTCCACAGAATTTCAAAGCTTTTTTTCCAGTTGCGGGACTTTAATAGAGCCCTTCCTACTAGATAATTAATCATAGTATTTATGGTACTTATTTTAAGTTTATAAAATATTATCAATTTACTGACCTAGAAAAATACCTATTTGTTACCTGTAAAGCAACCATCTATCAAATAACTAAAAGGATATCTATACTTGGGTACTTATGATTCTCATACAGACTTGTTTGGTTATGTTGGTTTGTTACTGCAGGAAATGCCCATTCATTCACTTGCTGTTACTGGTTCAGGACTCTTGGGTTGTATTAAGACGATTTTAGGATTTCACAGTTTGGTGTTATTAGTTTGTATGAACTGTATACTATTTTTTGTTTATAATATTATCTAACATAAGAATTAATAATTAACTAACTAGTTATTATTCAGTCTTATTAATAATAAACTAACTAATAATTACTAGTTACTAATAGCAATGTTCATTATAAAATAATATTATTATTATTTCAATAAAAAATAATTAATTAGTGCTATGTTAGCATTTAATAAATTAAATAAACAATTAATAGTTCCACATTATTAAAGTCCTACAAAATTGTCTTGGTCTGTTCAAAGTATCCAAGTCCAAGTCCTAGTCAAATCCGACTAAAAAGTCCAACTCCTAGTTCAAATCCTGCTTGGACAAATTGTCCAAGTCGGGCCCTAAAATCCCAAATCTAACACTCCCTCAGAAAATTGCAAAATGTCATGTGTAGGTAGCAGGCAATCAAATGATATTAACAGTATTGCTGAGGAAGCTCGCTATATTCCTTGGCGTTGGGCTACATGAATTCCTCTTCAACTTTCAAATCTATTAACGGCCATCTCTTCTGGTTAATTGACAACTAGTCTCTTCTTTACTGCTTCAATTTTGGCTAAGTTTGGTAGACCCCTCATCTTATTCGTAACTTTAGTTACATTGTATTAAACCTACCAAAAATTCCCTCGTCTTATGTTCAATTGAAGTTGAGTACATTCATTTCTTATTCTAATTTTTTTTCTTGTGGTGTTGTTCATCCATATCAACATCCTGATTCAAGGTACCTCATTTTTTGGGTATATATCTTTATTGCACAACTTTGTAGCCCATAAAGAATTGTTGGTCTAATAACCTTCCTATACATTTCCTTCAACTTAATGGGTACTCGATGGTCACATGGTATTCCATAATCAAGTCTCTACTTCAACCATTTTTCTCTAATATTAGGAGCAACCTCCTCTTTAATATTGCATTGTACTGATTTTTCTATTCTAAGCAACTAAAATGGCAATTTTAGCTAAATCTTGATCAATGTGAATTGCTGCCATGGTTCTTTTTGTAGAAATAAAGCTATACCTCATAGAGTTTGTTGTTGTCTTGCCGAGCCTTCAGATTCTGGACCTATTCTTGGAATTTGTACATTAGAGATAATCCCTTCTCTAGGTCTCCAACTAAATCAAATCATATAGAATTTACATATTAAATTTCACCTTGGATGTGCTGCAAAAGTTCATTTTAACCAGAGCAAAACCTTGATGTAAGCCTATGGGGATAAGGACTAGAATAGTCTTTCCTCGTCACTCTCATGCTAGTTACTGGTCCATTATATATATTCTTAATCATCTCAAAATCAATGAAAAACTGCATCAACAGTTCATATGAAATTTGTGCAATTGAATATTTCTTTGGATCAGGTTATCTTGGGCTTGAAAACTTTTGTTCTCATTTTCTTACCATTGTAAAGTGTTATCTTCATGCCATTATATTTGGATTTGGATTTGTGGGTGGTCTCTGTTCTTATCCATTGCTGAGCATCTTTTTACTTTTGACTTTTTGTATCCAGGAAATACTAAAGAGCCTCTTTTTTTACTTTTGACTTTTTGCATCCAGGAAATACTTGCATGAGAGAGTCTATTCGTGAAATATTCCATTGTTTGCATTATCAGTGACCTGCTTGTTGAGGATGTGAACAGCTACAAGTTTTTGGGATAAAAATTAAAATTCAGTATCTCCAGGAATCCAATTTAGAATTACAAAGTGTCAGTGTAATACCAGAGATTTGGAAAAGGGGGAGAGAGATAACCTGAGATCTCTCCTCTCAATTATATTTATAGATACAAGGAATCCTAAATCAACTGCTATTCCTATTCTATTCTTTATACAACTCTACTTGTTATACAATTCATATTCCCTAACACTCCCACTCAAGCTGGAACATATACATTATACATGTCCAACTTGTCACAAATAAGATCTACCTTTGTTTTATGAAGTGGTTTGGTAAGAACATGTGCTAACTGGTGTCCTGATGATACATGCTTCACTACAATGATCTTATGCTCAACCTTCTTATGAGCTATATGGCAAACAATCTCAATGTGTTTTATTCTCTCATGGAACACATCATTTTCAGCAATGTGTATTGTTGCCTTCTTATCACCATAGTCTCATGGGACACTTGGAGGAAAAACCAATATATGTCAATAAATCTTTTATCTAGATTAGCTCTAATGTCACATTTTCATTTCCTGGTACTCTGATTCTGCACTGGACTAAGAGATCACACTGTGCTTCTTATTTTTTCATGACACAAGATTTCTTCAAAAAAGACAATATCTTGTGGTCGACCTCTTATCAGAAGGGTATCCTGTCCAGTCTGCATCTGAGAAACATGATGCTCGAGTGTGTCCATGATCTGAATAAAGAAGTCCTCTCTTCGGAGCTTTCTTCAGATACCTCAAAATTCTCATTACTACCTGCAGGTGAGTAGTCCTCGGGGCTGACAAAAACTGACTCACAACACTGACTGCGAACGTGATGTCCGGTCTAGTCACTGTTAGGTAGTTCAGTTTCTCCACCAATCTCCTGTTTTGCCCAGCATTCTCAAGAAACTCTCCCTGATCTGATAGCAACTTTGTGTTCACATCCATCGGAGAATCAATACTCCTGCATCCTGGCATTTCAACCTCCGAAAGTAAGTCAAGTACATATTTTTTTCTGTGACAGAAGAATGCTCTTCTTGGACCTCAAGACCTCAATGCCTAAGTTCTTTAGGGGGTCCAAGATCCTTGGTTTGAAACTACTTTTGCAAGTACTTTTTTAGACTATCAATCTCCTCCGTGTCATCTCATGTAATCACAATATCATTTACTTATACAACTAGCATAATTCTCTTCTCATAGTGTATCCGCCAAAATATAGAGTGGTACTTCTCTGATCGACAGAGTCCAAGCTCCTGAATTACTGATACAAAGCACCCAAACCAGCCTCTCAGAGATTGTTTCAAACTGTAAAGTGACTTTTTCAATCTGCAAAGCTACGCACTCTCTTCTTGATCAAAAAAGCATAGTGGTTGCTCCATATAAACCTTCTCATTAAGAATACCATTGAGAAAAGTATTTTTGATGTCTAACTGATGAAGTGGCTAGTGAAACATTATTGCTAACGAGACCAAGATTTGCACGGATGTCATCTTCGTGACTGGAGAGAAGGTGTCCACATGATCTATTGCATATACATGTATTCTTTGGCTACCAATCTCACCTTTAATCGAGCTAGAGATTCATCTGGGTTTAACTTGCAGTGTAAACTCATTTGCACCCGACTTTATTTCCTATAGAAGTGTGACTAACTCCTAAGTCTCATTCTACTCTAAGGTCATCATCTCCTCTTACATCGCATGAGTTCATCCTAGAATAGACAGCGCTTCTGAAACGTTCTTGGGAACCGAGTATGAGTCCAAGGAAGAAATGAGTGAACGAAAAGAGAGTCGATAAATGAGAATAAGAAACAAAATTGGAGAGTGGATGTTGAGTACAAGTACGTTTTCTTTTTTGAAGTGCAATGCAAAGATCATCAGAAGTAAAAAAGAAAATTAAGCGGTGACATCCTTACTTGACTCTTGTGAAGGACTTGGTACTGGGCTGGTGATGGCATAGGAGGAGGGGGGCGGTTCGTCGTGTGTAAGTCTGAAGCGGATCCCGAAACCGAAGTGGATCTTTACCAGTTACGTTTTTAGATGTTGACTTACCATTATTGATTAATGTCTCCTGATAGAATAGATAATCATAGTCATCCTCTGATGCTACATGAGAAGATGTGGAGATTCTCTGTTTAGACCCGAAGGAGGTTAGATTGGCCGATAAGATATATCTGCCTATAGATAGATAAAAACTCTTGTAACTTTTCTGAGTTCAAGAGTAACCAAGAAAAATCCTCTGAAAGACCTAAAATCAAGTTTTGTCTTATGAAGGTTATGATTATGGATAAAACAAAGAGAATCAAAAAATTTTAGAGCTAGAGGGAACAAATCCATATCTGGGTACAAAATAAATAAGGGATTCTATTTTGTAGTACAAAGGATGATATTCTATTTATCAAGTAGCAAGCAATTAAAATGACATCACCTCAAATTCTTTTAGTACATGTCTACAAAATAGAAGAGTCCTAGCAACGTCAAGAAGGTGTATATTCTTACGTTCAGCTACCCCATTCTGTTGAGGAGTGGGGTGTAACGGCCCGAAGTTTTGCATACCAGCTGCAGTCTGGGTGTGAACTTCTGAGACGTTATAACATGATAAAAATAACTCAGGCAGTTCAAATAAACTAAAGAGAAAGCAATAATGGACATATCTAATAAATGTGGAGACATAGAAACTGAATCTGCATGGCATATATAAAGAAAATCCCTCTAAGGGTAAATGTTCCAAGTCATATACAAGGGGTCCCAACATAGGAATATAAAGTCTAAAACTAAATATATACATCAACAAGTGAATAGGTATACAAATGAATGACTTTCTATGGAGCACTCTATCTACTAATCAAAGGTAAAGACAACTACTCAGCATCTCTGTCACTTAGCACCTCTCTGGACGCCCCGCAAATAACGTGAAAAGATGTAAATCAACGAGCGTCAAACACCAGCAAGTCAATCCAAAAAGATTTCTCTCCGACTGAGTCTGAGTCAGAACTAGGTCGAGGAGATAAACAATAAACATCATGAAATATAAATGAAATAGAAAAACGTATGCATGATATGGTAGTAGATTTAATAAATAACAATTGCGTGCATAAGTGTGATGGATGTGTCCGTGCATGATTCATAATGCACAAGTTAATCTAAGATGACAACAAAACCCATACATGGCAATGAACTCCAAGCACAAACCAACATACGTATACAATTCGCTTTCTTTACCAACTATGAATGCATACAACACATATAACTTGTGTACCATTCGCTTTCCCCCAACTACAAATGAACAATGTTTATAAACATTTCATATACCATTCACTTTCCTTCCAACTACGAATGATTACCATAAATTCAGATCGCCCATATCTCGCCAATAACAACATTCACATTCATGTTCATATGTGTATTTATGCATACGTACTCATTATACGACAAATCTCACGTGACTCATGCACGTATCATAAAGAAACCAATATGTGCTCAAGGCACGCACCAATTTCATATCGAGAAACTTAACTCATATACATGTGGAGAGGGCAAGCTACTAATCAGGTGATAATCATATAATTAACTCTTTTAATTCTAAACAAGCTAGTAGACTAAAAATCATATTTTTACTAGTCATATTCTCAGATCTGATAAAAATCATGTTTTTACTCATGCAATATAATTCAAATTTATGTTAATACCACACATCAATATAAGCATGAACATATATTAAACTTGATTAAATCTATACATCCTAACACGCTAAAAATTACATTTTTAATCATTGGGTAAATCCCAAGCATCAAGAATATGGGAAGAACACAACCAAGAAGGGTAAACTTGCCCTTGCTAGGTGATAGAGAGGTGATCTAGGAGATGGATCCTTGTTGAAGAGCTCCTCCTAGCTAGGTAACAGAGAGGTGATCTAGGAGACCGATCCTTGTTGAAGAGCTCCTCCTAGCAAATTTGCACCAAGAAAAATCCTCAAGTTCTTTCTTTTTTTCTAATTTTCAGTAGAAATGAAAATTCAGCCTTCAAATACATTTAACATGGGTAGATGGGTTGCAAATACCCTCTTACTGGGTCTAAACCCAATACACAGAAGTGTATCCAAACCAATAATGACAAATATTATAAAGAAGAAGAGAAGTCCAACTTGACTTCTCTTCTTTAAAAAATCTGATATACAAACAGAAACACTCAGCTGTTGACAACGAGACTCAGTTGTCGACAGGCTGAGTCTCTCAGGAGTCTTGGGAAACATCTATCGGCAGCTACTTCAAAAATAAAGAGTTAGCTGTCGACAGCTCAATATGGTTGTCGACAGACTGAGACAGTCTTCACCTCCGTAAATTGCTATTGAAGCTTGCTGTCGACTGCCCTGGTGCCGCTTCGACTGCCCTGATGCCGCTGTTGACAGGCGGGTCTTGTACATGGTCCTGTGCATGACTCTGACTGCTGAATCTTCTGGGATCCTCTCCACCTTGTTGTGTAGACTTATCCAATAGATGTGAGGCACCCAAAATACTCCTCACACTTGGACATAGCAATACATACAACATACATGAATAATAGAATATAATAAATTTAAAATTTTCAGAGTGTTACATTCACCCCACCTAAATGAGAAATTTGTCCCTGAAATTCAACTATAAGGTATGCCACAATTTGTATGCATGATGCAAACTATATAGGATGGGTTAACAAAGCTATGTATACTTAGCTTCTAACTACACAAAATTGATACGTCGAAGTAATAATCCAAATAAGGAAACCCTCATGTATATACCATATGTCTTGTGCAGTAACAGGCTAAATATACACAATCCGTGTTAATCCAATTTAATAATACGACTACTACAATAATAAAACATGTAAATTAAAGAAATTCAATAAATGAATGTATTTAATAACTGATGGTACAAAACTAGTACATCGAGGAGATAATTCAAACAAGAAAACCCTCATATATACCCCTGTGTTTCGTGTCATCAATAACTAAATAAAGACATCTACATGATAGAGTATAAAAAACAATTAAGTGTAACTACTGAGACTAAGAGTATAAAAAAAACAAATAGTGTAACTACTGAGACTAAGTATAACTACTGAAACTACCAGTGTTATACAAATCTACAATCCAATGTAAATCACAACCTCTCTTATCAGAGGTAAACCATATACACCTCAAAGCAAAACGCGACCTTTCGCGTCAGAGGTACTCTAGGAATATCCTAAAAAAAACTTGGAGATACTCGTGTCTCACTCAGAGAATAACTCTGAGAAAATAATACCATCACTAAAAGGAGGCTACAAAATAATATACATGTCGTTGCCATATCGTTTGTTCTGTGATCTTTCAGAACGGCGTCATAAACTCGTCCTTGGAATTGTGCGTGCTGAAGTGGCTGCGCAGACAGAACGTTGGAATCAATGTCCTGTCGCGGCTCATAAAATGCATGCATCTGACCCTCCAATCGCGACACTGGCGCTGGTGCCTGAACACACGACTGTTGTGGTTGTGTCTGCTGCTGACGTTGTTGATGGTATTGTGGTTGCTGACGCTGCTGGGGATATTGTTGTCCCTTTTGGGGTCGCTGATAGCCTTGCTGATATTGATCACGGCCTTGCCCAAGGCCTCCCTCTCCATGTCTATCAAATCCTCTGACTCCCTTACTTTAGTACATATTCTAGCCGTATGGCCCCAGTTGCGCACAATTGTAACAAGTCATCAATTCCCTGCCTACTAGGTCCTCCTGGACGGGGTCCACCCTGCCCTAACGACGTAAATGGCCTCTTCCCTTTTCCTTTCTCCGTTGCATGTGCCACAGCTTTGGCAGTCGTCTCCCTGACCCGTCTGGGTAGCAATGTCCTCTAACTCTAGTGTTCTCGCTTAGTCCACCACTTCCCTCAATGTGTGAAGTCTCTGGGAGACTACAAATCTGCGAAACTGAAGTCAAATCCCTTCTCGAACATCCGCACCTCTCCTCTCTGTGGAACATATTATCAGTGAAATTGGACAAGCTGATGATCTAGCCCTCATACGCCAATACAGTCATATCCCCCAGTTCCAGCGCAAGTAACTCTGCTTCTTTCCCGGCTCTCGTCGTAGAAGATATGAAATGCAGGCTGAGCCTTCAGATAAACTCTGCCCAAGTAGTGGTAAGACGCTTCCCCTCGGAGAATTGCGACCTATACCACTTGCTGGCATAACCCTTCATATTGAAGGCTGCCAATCTCTGCTTCGGAATAGGGTCCACCCCCCTAAGGTCGAGTATGTTCCCCACATCCTCCTTCCATTTATCTGCTACGAGTGGATCTAATCCTCCTTGAAACTCAGGTGCACGCAACTTCTGGAACCTCGATTGTCCACATCCAGCTCTCTCGCTCCCCAGCTTGTGTAATCACTGTTGTCACGGAACTATCGGTGGCTCTTGCGGTGGTGGATGTGGATGACCTCCGCCTGCCAAGAAATTCTTAATCGCCCCCATCCTCGCCATTAGTGGTGTTAGGAGGTCAATGAGGTATTGGGATGCATTCCCTTATGTATTCAGATCTTCAGCTGTCCCGGGCCTTGTGGTCCATTTCCTACTACTTCGAGACATCTGAGACCGTGCAGGAAGAACGGGTTAGCAACGCCAAGGCAATAAAAAAATATTTCAACGTAATTGAAATCACAAATGTGTGTGTGTGTGTGTGTATATATATATATATATATATATATATAAAATATCCGTGAAAATTTTCACACTCGCCCTCATTCAGACTCAGATTTCCTATCTCGTCCTATACTTGAGTCCTAAGAAGCTCTATACTTGCTCCATAACTGACACATGTTTAAATCCTTAGGACACTTGAACCTAGAGCTATGATACCAACTGTAACGACCCGAAATTGCGTATACGAGCTGCAGTTTGGGTGTAAACTTCTGAGATGTTATAATATGATTATAACTCAGGCAGTTCAAATATACTAAAGAGAGCAGTAACAGACATATCTATGAAGAGACATAGAAACTGAAACTGCATGGCATATATAAGGGCCTGTTTGTTTCGCCGCAAACCATCGCAAGTCGTAAGTCGTAAAATGAGAATGAAAAAAGTGAACTGTAGCAGAGAAAATATATTGTATTTTACAGTGTTTGGTTGATAAAGTGAAAGCGTAAATGGAAAAGTATATTGTGTTTTACGGTATTTGGTTGGTAAAGTGAAAGTGTGAATGAGAAAGTATATTATGTTTTACGGTATTTGGTTGGTAATGTAAAAGTGTAAGTGGAAAAGTTGGCCACAAAATTAACTGTAGCAATGATTTAAATATTACAAATACTATTAAATTAAATATATTATTGAAAATTAAATTGTATTAATAAATTTGAGATAAAATATTAATAATTTAAATATTTTAATTATAATAATATTAATAAAATATTAGTAAAATATTACTAAAATATTAACTAAATAAATAATTATAAAATTTTAAGAAAATCTAAAGAACATTAATAAAATTTTAAGAATACTAATAAAACATAAATATTAAAAAAATCTTAAAAAAAAAATATAGTTATAATATTATAATATTATAAAATACTTAAAGATTATTATAATATTAAATTTTATTATAATAATATTGTAATATTATAAAATTATAAAATTAACAAAGTAAAATATGATTATAAATTTATTAATAAATTAGTAATATAATATTAATATAATTAATTATTATTACAATATTAACATAATAAAATATTAATATAATAATAAAGTATATTATAATATTAATAAAGTAATTATTTATATTAAGAAAATAAATTAAATATATAATAATTTTATACAAAAGCATATTATTGTTATATTAATAAAATATTAAACTAAATAAAATATTAAGAAAATTGGTGTAAATATTAATAAAATAATAAAGTATTAAATAACAATATTAAATAAAAATAATAAAATATTAAATATTAAAACAATGTTAAAATAATAAAAAACTAAAAGCACAAATATAAAATAATCAGATAAGAAATTAAACACTATTAAAAATATTAAATATTTAATAATATTAAATTATATATTGATTATCAAGTAACTGCTTTGGACTGCAAGTGTATTATAAGTGAGATTTACATGACCACAAAATTAACTGCAGCAGTTGCAAGTGGGAAAATTTGAGTATAAAAATGAGATTTATGTGACCACAAAATTAACTGTAGCAACTGCAAGTGGGAAATGAGAGTTGTATTTTGCAAGTTGTTTTGCAGCGAAACAAACAACAGAAAATGTAAAAAAGGTTTTACGACTTACAACTTGCGGCCTTTTGCGGGGAAACAAACAAACCCTAAAGGAAATCCCTCTAGAGGTAAAGGTTCCAAGTCATATATAAGGGGTCCCAACATAAGAATATAAAGTCTTAAAACTAAATATATACATCAACAAGTGCATAGGTATACAAAATGAATGACTCTCTACGGAGCACTCTATCTACTTATCAAAAATAAAGACAACTGCTCAGCGTCCGTCACTCAACGCCTCTCTGGACACCCCGCGAATAACCTGAAAAGATGTAAATCAATGGGCGTCAAACGCTAGCAAGTCAACCCAAAGAGGTTGTCTTTCGCCCATGATCCTAAGGCTGACTTAGAACTAAATCGAGATAAACAATAAACATCATGAAATATAAATGAAATAGGAAAATGTATACATGATATGGTAGTAGACTTAATAAATAATATTTGTGTGCATAAGTGTGATGGATGTGTCCGTGCATGATTCATAATACACAGTTAATCTAATATGACAACAAAACCCATACGGGGCAATGAACTCCAAGCACAAACCAACTTACGTATATCAATCGCTTTCTCCCTCAACTACGAATGAATGCAACACATAACTTGTGTACCATTCGCTCTCCCAACTACGAGTGAACAAATCCCGTACCATTCGCTTCCCCAAACTATGAATGAACAATGTTTATAAACATTTCATATACCATTCGCTTTCCCCCAACTACGAATGATTACCACAAATTCAGACCGTCCATATCTCGCAAATAACAACATTCACATTCACGTTCATATGTTTATTTACGCATACGTACTCATTGTATGACAAATCTCACGTGACTCAAGCACATATCATAAAGGAACCAATTTGTGCTCAAGGCACGCACACAATTTCATATCAAGAAACTTAACTCGTATATATGTGGGGAGGGCAAGTTACTAATCAAGCGATAATCATATAATTAACTCTTTTAATTCTAAACAAGCTAGTAAATTAAAAATCATATTTTTACTAGTCATTCTCAGATCTGATAAAAATCATGTTTTTACTCATGCAATATACTTCAAATTTAAGTTAATCACATCTATATAAACATGAACATATATTAAACTTGATTGAATCTAAACATCCTAACATGCTAAAAATTGCATTTTTAATGATCGCGTAAATCCTAAGCATCAAGAACATAGGAAGAATACAACTAAGAAGGGTAAACTTGCCTTGCTATGTGATAGAGAGGTGATTTAAGAGATGGATCCTTGTTGAAAAGCTCCTCCTTGCAAATTTGCACTAAGAGAAATCCTCAAGTTCTCTCTTTTTCTAATTTTCAATAGAAATGAAAAACCATCCCTCAAATACATACATATATATATATACACACACATACATACACACACACGCATATATATATATGGGTTGCAAACACCCTCTTATTGGGTCTAAACCCAATACACAGAAGTGTATCCAAACCCAATAAGGACAAATATCCTAAAGGAGAAAAGAAGTCCAACTTGACTTCTCTTCTTCAAAAGATCTGATATACAAACAGAAACACTCAGCTGTCGACATCAGGACTCAACTTGTCTCTCAGGAGTCTCGAAAAGCTGTTGTCGACAGCTGCTTCAAAAATAAAGAGTCAGCTGTCGACAGCTCAATATGATTGTCGACAGACTGAGACGGTCTTCACCTCAGTAAATTATTGTCGATACTGTGGTGTCGCTGTCGACAGTTTTGATGGCACTGTCGACATGCAGAGTCTTGTACATGGTCCTGTGCATGATTCTGGCTGCTGAATCTCCTGGGATCTTCTCCACCTTGTTGCGTAGACTTATCCAATAGATGTGAGGCGCCCAAAATATACTCCTCACGCTTGGACATAACAATACATACAACATGCATGAATAATAGAGTATAATAGTTTTAAAAATTTTCGGGGTGTTACATGTAGACACAAGAGGATTGATGCAAGATTCTATATGTTTCAAAAATGACTGAGGTGTTTATCCAGATACTGTTTAGCATTATCAGATCTCAAAATTTTAATATTAGAATTGAACTGATTTTTTATTTCTAAATAAAAAATTTTGAGCATAGAAAACACTTCAGAACGATATTTAGCAGATATATTCATGTAACTTGAGAGCAATGATCCATAAAGCTGACAAAATACTTAAAACCCAATTATGAAGGTAATGGACATGGACCTTATGCATTTGAATGAACTAATCAAATGGCTTATCAACCTTTTTATTGACGCGACTGAGGTAAGACACGCGATGGTACTTTTTTGACTGACAAGACTCATGCTCCCTAAGGATGAAACTTGACCTAAAGAGAGAACAAGAAGTTTTAGTATATGTAGAGAAGAGTGACCTAACTGACATTGGTATTCAAACGCTGAAGAAATACTCGATGCCAACTCTAGCTCATACAATTCGTTCCGCTCACGTCATGTACCAATCGTCTTCCTCATCCCAAGCTTCTGAAATACACAATGTGTCAGAAAAAAATATTACCGTACAATTCAGAACTTTGGTAATCTTACTTACTGTTAACATGTTAAAAGAAAAATGAGGTAAGAGATATGATAAAGGAAGAATAAGGATGGTAATGGCAATGCCAATACCCTGAACAAGTGTGTACGAGCCTTTGCTAAGACTACACTTTTAGAGTATAAGGTAAGAGTAAAAGATGACATAATACCTCGGTTCCCAGTCATGTGATCCGTTGCCCCTGAATTTATAATCCAAGTATGAGAAGTAGACGATGTAAGATAAGATATAGGATTATCTGTTTGAGCGAGAGTGGCGAAGAAAGAGGAAGACCGAGCCTGTGTTCTGTTGCTGCTTGAATATCTGAAACTGCTCAAACTGATGTCGTAGCTACTCGTCATGTGGAGTAGTGGCAGAGACATTTGCACTTTTCGCTGGTTTTCCTTTTAGAAGGGGCACTAATACTTTGTATGGCCTGACTCTTTGCAATAATAGTAATAAACCACAGACCTATCTCCTCGTTCTCGAGGACCTCCTCGTCCCCCTCTGGTAGCACCGCGGCCACCAATGTGTCCACTAGTGTGGCTACCTCTTTCCTCTATGTCAACACGGTCTCCTCCACGTCCACTAGCGGCCTGCCTTTCCTATGCTGCTAGGGCATATCGATCCGAGATTGCAGCAGGAGTATCAGATATCGCCTCAGGAACAATTAACTTCAAGAAATGATGTCTCTGGTTGGGAGCTTACAATAGAGCTCCCCATAATTTGAGGCCTAGCCGACAAACAAACTGGTCGAGATTACTTAAGTAGGTCAGTACCATCAACCGGTGCAACTGATTCTGTATTTGCTTCACATCAGACGTGATCGAAAATATTCGTCGAAGCTCCTCAGCTGGGCGATTAAACTCACCGTAATGAGCATCCATGGGCTGACCATCTTGCATCTTGTGAAACAGCTTTTGGATAACGTCATATGCCCTATTGATATCGCCACTTCCTCCGTAGAGATCTTTCAGAAAATACTATAACTCCTTCACAGTCATGCAATGAACTACCAAGTCCCGAATTTTGGGCTCCATTGTAGTCATATCTAATGTAGTAAAATGTTGTCATCCAGTGTCCAATCATCTGTCACTGGAGTAGGAGGGTCCACCAATAAATGACTAGTCTTTCCTCAACTAGCCACATAAATCTCAATCACCTGCTTCCATTGCGGGTAATTATCTCATCAAGTTTTTGTTCATAATCTTACTAAAAACTATCTCCGAAATCCTCATCTGAGCCATTATCCCACTGGACTCATTCGACTGTCTCAGTAGAGTCAGCCATCATGAAACAGACGAATTTGTACAAGAATCCTCCTCGGAGAATTCAAAATAAAAAAAACTTATCGCATTTTCTAAAAAAAAAAAAATCCAAAACAAACAGCTTAGTGCATCAGCACACACGTCAGCGCTGCATCCGCTTGACGGTGTGGGTCGGGTCGGGTTTTGATTGGATCGTGTTTTAAAATAAACCCAAATCAAAGTATAAGGTTTCAACCACTTCGAGATCTGCGCCTTTCACTTCCTGAACGAGATTGACGAACACCACAACGACTACGGCCCCGACAAACACCACAACGACTCCGCGACGACGACGATGGAGACGACGACGGCTCCGCGGTGATGATATCACAGACAAGATCTCTAGACGAGATCGACTCGATTAAAGGCGGTGACGAGGCAGCGTGATCTCGATGACGAGCTCTCTGGATGAGGTTGTTGAGTGGAAGGCGATGACGAGACGAAGACGGCAACTAGAGGAAGACGAAGGCTGCTCCGCGGCGTTGAGGAATACGTGAACGATGGACGAGATTGGGAATGTCGAGGAGGCGGCGATGACATTGGCGGGACGAAGACGATGTTAAAAAACAGATGGTGGCGGGCACACGAACATGAAGACGAGGGGAGGAAGACGATGAACATGCATTTATTTATTTTGTGTGTGAAAGGAGATGGAAACTAGGGTTTTGGGTTTAGCTCTGATACCATATCCATGTAATCCCAGAGATTTGGAAAAGGGACATAGAGATAATCTGAGACCTCTCCTCTCAATTATATTTATAAATACAAGGAATCCTAAATCAACTCCTATTCTACTCCTAATACAACTCTACTTGTTATACAATTCATATTCCCTAATACAAAGAGAAGCCACTTTGAAAACCATTCATGTTTAGTGTGAATTGTTACTTTATGTTTCCATCCAAGTCACCTCTTCACTTAACTGACACATGAGGACTGCATAAGTAGCACGGATTATCCATTACATTATATCAATGCAAGCTTCCTTTCCTTTAATCCAGACTGAAAATTTCTTTATTTCACAGAGACAAAGTGCAGATAGAGATCCCACCGATGTAACTAGTCACACTACTTCTGGTATTTCTATCTTAAATAATGTGGAGCTTTCTATCTGTGGGCCAAAGGATTCAGCCATTATCCATATGGATGTGGATCAGAACTTTCTTCCCATACCTTCAGCTGTTAAAGCTTCCATTTTTGAAAGTTTCGCAAGACAGAATATGGCAGAGTCTGAAACTGATGTCCAATCGGGAATCCAGCAACTACTCAAGAGTAACTATGGTTTCTTGACTAATAGCTCATCAGAATTTATATACGGAAACTCTCCTGTTGCACTTTTCAACAAGCTCGTTCTGTGCTGCATTCAAGAAAAAGGGACTTTGCTCTTTCCTTCAGGAACAAATGGGAATTATGTCTCTGCTGCCAGCTTCATGAAAGCTAAGACAGTCATCATTCCAACCCAGTCAGGAACAGGCTTTAAGATTGTACCAAAGACACTTGAGAGCCTGCTCGGTAATGTAAGCAGGCCATGGTTGTATATTTCTGGTCCCACGATTAACCCAACTGGTTTACTCTACAGCAATAAGGAACTACGGGAAATACTTTCTGTATGTGCTCGCTTTGGTGCCAGGGTGGTGATAGATACTTCCTCCTCAGGGTTGGAGTTCAGGACGGAGGGTTGGAGTCGATGGGATCTGCAATCTACTCTTTCCAATGTGAAGTCATTGGATTCCTCTTTCTGTGTGTCTCTTCTTGGAGGTTTGTCATTCGAGATTCTAACTGGAGGCCTAGGATTTGGATTTCTGGTTCTAACCGATCCTCAGTTGACTGATTTATTTCACAGCTTCCCAAGCTTGAGTAGACCTCACAGTACGGTTAAATATGCTGCGAAGAAGTTGTTGGGTTTTAGAGAGCAGAGGATTCAGCACTTCTTGGAGGCGATTGCCAAACAAAAGAGATTCTAAAGAGTCAATCCAATCAACTGTCAGAGGTTAGTTTTTCTCGGCATTTCACATTTCATTTCCCTCTTTGAATGCAAACTTTCAGTTTACTGGTCCATTTTTGAATTACATTATATGATTTTCCTGGTTAGTCAGCTCCTATCTCTTAATGGTGGGTAGGGGGTATTGGAAATGAATGAGGGGCTATGCAAATCAATGACCACCTTCTGTTGTCAGTTGCTCATGCTAAAACACATGTAGACAAAAATGCAGGAGTTTCAGGAACCTCCGACCATTGTATCTTTTAATACAATATGTGCTTTCATCATTATCACTTGATGAATGACTTGTAGGAGTTCCTGAACCCTTTATTTATGCCTTATTTTCAAGATGTCTAAATAGTGTGAATGATGATAATCATCGTCTAAGAATTCACTTCATATTTCTATTTCTATGTGGAATTCCTTTCAGTTTGCTTGCCGGGGTGGATTGACCTCCAAATCTGGTCTGTTGAAGCTAAGTGGAATATCAGTCAATTATGAACTTCCTCCTAGAAAATGATAGCTTTTATTGACTGGGTTAATTATCATGATTTGTCTATTTCAAAAACATAATGTCTAAAATTTATTTGATACAAGTAAATATGATTTGTAAATGAAAACATTTAAAAATGAGTTTTTCGCAAATGCAGATGAAAACCCATATGAACTTCCGGTTCCTAGAAAATGGATAGCTTTTAGTGACTGGGTATCTATCATGTTGTGTGCATCTCCTAAAGCTTAATGTCTGAATTGACACAGGCATTTATGGGGGAAAAAGAAACTTCTACAGATGAGTTCTATTCTGTAAAGACTTCTTAATTGTAGTTAATTATAGTCATTTGCTTTTATCATCCCTTTCTTTTTGTTCAAAAGGTTTGTATTGTATAGTTAGATGGTTGAACTTTTAACTTTTGCTGCTTCTGAGATTAGATCCTCATTATAGCAGTACATCATGTTGTTGTCGTCACTACCATGCCACCTCTCTCCACCAAGACGTGTAGATATGTAACTATTTCCTTTCCAAACTAAATTTGTTTTGTTTTATGCTGAAGACTGCAATAGCAAGTTCCAGATATTTGTCGGGAAGTGTTCAGAACTGTTTTCTTTAGTTTCCTGACTCAAAACCACAATGGGTTTTGGATTTTGAAAATTTATGGTCCTAACTCCTAAGCCAGGCTGCTTGAACAAAACATTTTCTGCTATCAAATACCCTTAGTTTATAACGTTACAGTTTTCTTCTACTTCTTTTCTTCTTTTTTTTTTTTTTGGGAGTTAACTTTTAGGTTTTTTTTTTATTATTATATGTTTCCAACTTCCAATTATTTCTTGCAGACGCTACGGAGCTGTGGATGGGATATTGTTGACTGCTATGGTGGCGGTTCCATGGTGGCAAGGCCATCGGACTATCTAGGAAAAAAATTAAAGATAGAAGGCTATGAGACCAAGCTCAGTTCGTCTAACATTAGGGAAGCTATTCTCAGAGCCACTGGCTTGTGCATCAACAGTGAATCATGGACTGGAATACCCGACTACTGTCGGTTCACCATAGCTCTCAGCTCTTCTGAGTTTGAACAGGCACTGAAATGCATCAAACTGTTCAAAAAGTTGGTTCTTTGAGGGATGAAGATCTGCCACTATTTTCTGCTGATCTATTGTGGCAACTTAGATGTCGCAGAAATAAATGAATGCTACACGGTCGGTGCTATTTCTGTGGCCTGTGGGAAGTATCACAACGGTTGAAATCCTTTTTTCTTTTG
The DNA here is from genome assembly GCA_038442645.1 of Agave tequilana. Lineage (NCBI taxonomy): Eukaryota > Viridiplantae > Streptophyta > Magnoliopsida > Asparagales > Asparagaceae > Agave > Agave tequilana. The sequence goes on from JAVJIF010010854.1 coordinate 27,483, forward strand.
TTTGAAACGGTATGTTTTTCATGATCTGTCACAGGAATACACGAGGGATATGGTACTGTGGGATATGTAAATTTTGGCAGATTTTTCCTGTGGCTTTCTTGGATATGGTAAAATACTTGTGTCGATTTACCGAGTTCAGCAACATGGCTACTGTTGATTTGCACTTGAATTGGCAAGTGAAGTAAAATTGATAATGATTCTCTCTTATTATCACAGTTTGGCCATAAAATTTGATCTCCAATGACCCTTGCTTGAATTTTAGCTGGAACTGGAATTCTTTCAACTTTTGGCTCGAATTGTAAGAGAATTCGGTTATCTATGATATCGACCTTTGCTGCTCGGCACTAAACTCTATTGGAATATTAGAAGTTCAATCCTGAAACTTTGGGACATCAAACAAAACCAAACCTGCATTTCTGTTAAACTTTAGGTTTTTGTGCAGTACGATTATAACATTAGCGTACGAAATTACCGGTTGGTTGAATTTTCTTTTTATCATAATCACTTGATGAGCCTGTTGCGCACTTGTACGACGGTTCACTCCAAAATCAGGATAATTGCATGTAAAAGAAATGTGTGTTGAGTTAAATGGCGGTACACTTGAACGAAAGTGGAAATCTTGTGAAAGGTGTTGGATGCAACAATGGAGGGGCTTTGCTGGAGCTGAGAGAGTCATGTTTGAATGTCATAATCAGTCAACCAGAGTTACAGTAGAGTTGGTAGTGGGTTGTGCCGTGCCTAGCCAAGTCCAGATTCAGTGCAAGTAAAAACACTTAGGCTTGGGCATGGTCCAGAGTACTATATGGATCTAAATCTATAAGCATGTGTACCAATCCACTGGATATTGAGCCGGTCCATGTGTGGTACTGGGTCGGGTCATTCTTGCTTCCGTTCGTGCTTCAGTCGTGCTAGCATAATCATACTGAAATGGTCCTACTATTTTGTGTCTATTTTGAACGAACTTGTGCCTACTTTATACAGTTTGTGCATAGTAGTTTTCATAGAGTGCCTAATGTACGGTTGAAATCATTTTGAACTTTTGATATAAGTTAAATACTTAAATTGATTAGAATCTGTCACTAAATAGGCCAGTTCATCATGGCAGGCCAGTGGAGCTTCATTCAAGCCCTCACTGGGTCGTTCCCTGCCGAGCCAAGGCGAACCTAGGCACGACATAAAATTAAAATGTACCATAAATTTACGGCCTAGGCACAACTCACAGCTCGGTTTCTATTACCCATGTAGAGATGATAATGGGACAGGGTCAGGCCGGGCCTAAAATCGGCCCCAGCCTCGACCTTAAATATTTTGGGGACACGCTCTAAGAGTTTCTTTTTTCTTCTTTTTCCCCCTTCTTTCCTGTTCTTTTTTCCAACTATGAAGAGTTGAATGCAGCAGTGTTACAAGAAGTTGATAACAAGAAACTCTATTAGCTATGTATGATGTTGGATAATTTTAGGTCTATTTCCCAATTTAAAACATGCAATTAAAATATTGATTAATCAACTGGCATGCAAAATTCTAAAGAAGAATTTTTTCCAAGCATAAACATTTGCAAAATAATAAATCAAAAAAAGAAAATTGCTAGCCTAGGGTTGGCAGTTGTGATGTCGTTGCTCTAGAAGAAAATATGCTCATCTCCTTGTCCAAACGTTTAATCGGCCTCCCTCCTACCGGTAAAAGCCTCTCCCAGTATATCACCAGCACTTGCCCTTAGACGAAAGAGCAAGTCTCTTCTCAGATGAAGATGCTGTTGTCCGAATGGAAGTAGAAAATTTGAAAGAAAAAGAATGAAAGAACCAGTTTGTGTAGAGAAAGAGAGAGAGAGAGAGAGAGAGAGAGAGAGAGATCTAGAAGTGTATGCTGTTCTTCTATGGAATTAAGGGGAGATAAGCTTCTTTTATAGGCTCCAAGACCCCTATAATAACTCATCAAAATAAATGAAAAGTAATGGTTAAAATTAAATTAGGTTGGCCTTTTTACCAGATATTGATGGAAGACACTCACAATAAGTTCTCATCTATTGAGCGAGCGAGTTGAGCGTTAAAGGTCATGCTAACCGGCTTATAAAAATTTCTAGGGGTTATCCTGCCCCTGAATCGCGACCATCACGGTTCGTCTCACGTAGGTAAGTTCTCCAAGGGTACTACTGCTAGATGTTATACTCTCACACTATATGCACCAGACTTATTAAAAGTTAACTCAGCCTAATCAGCTGTATCATAAGAGCATCGCCACCACAGAGAAGGAGTAGTAGCTACAACGCTACATATAGGATAAATATATCTGGGTCGAGGCTCCACACGAGTATCACCAGTCCAACTTGTTTCAACCACATTAAACCTCTTTCATTGAACCAGCTCCTGATCATGTAGGTTGGGTTCTCCCTATCGGCGAACACTACTATGGGCTTAACCGCATTTTCCTTGATGATTTTAGGACCACACTCCTAAAAAAACCCTTAGTCAACAGCCCAGAAAGATTCTTTTCGGACTTTACAAAGTTCAGATCACAACTTTGCCCAATAAATGCTGAACAGACTTAAGTCTGATTTGAATGTGCATGTTCATCTTCTTATTATCATTCTCTTATTTTAGAATCTCAATAGCTGATCTTGAGTCAGTATGAACTGAAAGAAGAAGTATAGGTCTAGGCACGATAGAAAATTTTGACAAAAAATTCTTTAATCATTCAGCTTCATAGCAAATAGTATCCAGAGCAATAAGCTCAGACTCTATGGTGCTTCTGTAAGTCTATGTTTGTTTGTAGGATTTTCAGGATACAGTTGCACCACTGAAAATAAATACATATATGTTAGTAGACTTTATACTATTAGAGTCAGTGACACAGTTGGTGTCACTATACCCTTTTATTGCATCAGTATATGCAGTGTAAGTCAGACATTATCTAATTCTACCTCTAAGATATCTGAATATTCTCTCTAATGCAGTCCAATGTTCTCTAATAGGGTTACTAGTGTATCTACTTAATTTACCTAATGCATAAGAGATGTCAGGCCTAGTGTTGTTGGATATTTATAGAAGTAATAAGAATAAAGTTTTTATTATCAGAAGAATTGATTACATTGAGCCGGAAAATGTCATCACATACAAGGCCTTTCCAATGAAAATATTTGACTTGAAGATTATAAATTTATTATACTCTTTTACAATCCTACAGCCAACTTTAAGAAGTGAAGATTCGCTGATCAGATTCCTCTGAAGTGCGGGTATATATAGGACGCCTTGAAGAGTCATGTTTTTCCTTGAGGTCATCTTCAGATCAATGCCTCCATTTTCCTTTATTTCTCCGGTGGAGTCATCTGTCAGACTTACGCTTCCTCCATGTTGTTCTTGAAAGGATTTAAATCAAGAGTAAACAATATAGATATGAATGTTAATGTTAGCTCCTGAGTCTAACTACCAGCCCGAGGAGAAAGTTATAAAGTTGAAAACTGGAAGAGAGTAGTCTAAACTAAAAGAGTTGGAATTTAATTCCACCATGTTGATCTTGTGTCCGCCGTTCCCTACGTTTCCTCTTGGTTGAGCCTTGACCGGTTCTTCCCTCCGGTTGAAGCATTGGGGCGCTAGGTGATTGGTTCTCCCGTAGACATAACAGAATTTTTCATTAGTCTTCTGGCCAAAGATTTTAGGTTTGAAGAAAAAAAGGTTTGAAAGAAGAGGAGTTAGAATGAGGAGCAGAATGAAAGTGGTAAGGTCTTTTGAATTTCTTTCCCTTGGGATTCTTAAATTTATGATTAGGCTTATCCCCCACTAAGGTAACTTTGATTTTCATATCAGATTTGGGTTTGAAATTTTGCCTATGCTAGTCTTCTATGCGAATTGCCTTCAGGTCTTGAACAAGGATAAAATCATCTTGCTTGTAACGGAGGCCTCCAGTAAAAGTTGCAAAGAAAGGAGGGAGTTTATCAATAAGTAAGACATCTTGTAATCGTTTAGAGAATTAATTTCCTTTTGATTGAAGGTGTCAGATGTAAACTTGAAATTTATGAAGTTGTTCATTTATGGGTTTGTTATCAACCATCATGAATTTATTGAAAGAAGAGGAGGTGAATCTTTCAATTCCAGCGTCATCGAGGTCATATTCATTCTAGGGTGCTTCTCATAGTTCTTTGGTACTCTTGTATTCATAATAGATGTCATACAGATAATCTGCGAGTGCATTAATAATTCTGTGGAGATAATGATAGTCTATTTCCTCAAGTTTAAAGATTATTTGAGTGGATGAAGTAGATTGAGAAAGAGTTTCAGGTTGTGCTGATGAAGATTCAACAAGTGAAGATTTAGAGGATTAGACATGTATAGAATCATCTATGGCTAAGATCAAGCCTAAAATGATCAACTAATATTTCACCCACTTTGCTCACCTCTTATAGAAGGTACCTGAAATTTTGTCAGATTTGACACTCTTAGAATGATCTGGATTGGCCATAGTGATGAAATGAAGCTACCTTGTATTATGTATATCAAATCATTTGAAATGCCAGAATTCTTGTTTAAAATATGAGAAATGATTCTAGCAAGATATTGTTTGTATCATGCAATAATGAGCTGCAAAAATTGAACAGTTCAATTAGTTCCCAAAAGTTATAAGGATAATCAAAACCTTCAATTTTACCAGTCCAATTGGCCAGGTCGGCGTAACTAAGGTGGGAGATTTTTTGCACTTCACGTTCCTTAATTATAAAAACACGCTGAGTACTTTTCCTTAATTATAAAAACACGCTGAGTACTTTTCCTTAATTAAACACCAATTGCACGAAATGTTGGGGAAATAATTTACCATTTCAATTTCCTAATTAATACATAGAATAAACTAATAGGAATTAAAATTAATAATTTACAAGATTTAGATAGTTCAATTTTGTTAACTAATATAGCTGCCAGAATAAAATAGCAAGAAGTTGCCAATATAGAACCGTATCTAGTTAATAAGCTACTTGTAGGAATTATTCAATTAAAATGCTAGTAGGTTGAAGCCAATTTGTAATTGGATAATAATTGCAAGGAATAATTAATTAACCTCTCAACGATCCTATTTCATGAGGGAAAAGATGATATGCTTTTAAAAAGGCATGTATACAATAATTTATAATTTAATTTAACACGTTCAGGAAAATATTTTTCTAGGAACTTTGATAATTTGAGATCTTGCACCAATTTGTAAATAAGAATTTGTAATAAATAATTTAATTCTCCTTTTACAAGAATTTGTGACTAATCACATGCAAGGAATAAATGGGTTGGTTAGTTACTTAAAATAATTTTCTTGAAAATCTATTTTGCAAGAAACCAACTAATGTTGTCCTAATCAACCAATTATAGCATGAAATAATAAACAATTATTGTGAGAATTTAGTTAATCAATAAGCTTGCAGGAAATAGAACAAATTTCTATTTTCTTCTAGATTGTTGGATAATTTTAGATCTATTTCCCAATTTAAAACATGCAATTAAGAAAATTGATTAATCAAGTAGCATGCAAAATCCTAAACAAGAATATTTTTGAGCATAAACATTTGCAAAATAATAAATCAAGAAAAGAAAATTGTTGGCATGGGTTAGCAATCACGATGTCGCTGCTCTAGAAGAAAATAGGCTCGTCTCCTTGCCAAGTGGTAAAAGCGTTCATCAGTATATCACCCGCAGTTTCCCTTAGACAGAAGAGCAAGCCTCTACTCAGATGAAGATATTGTTTTCATAATGGAAATAGAAAACTCAAAAGAAAAAGAATGAAAGAACCAATTTGTGGAGAGCAGAAATATAAGAGAGAAGTCTAAAATTGTGTTGTTCTATGGAATGAAGGAGAGATGAGCTCCTTTTATAGGTTCCAAGATCCCCATAATAACTCATCAAAATAAATGAAAAGTAATGGTCAATGTAACACCCCGCCCTGACGGATACGGAGACGCTACTGCGACATATATACGCAGGATGAAAATATCCTCACATATATACATTAAGCATCAGTACAGACCAGAAGGTCCAGAATCAGAGCGCGAAAGTACGTAGTGTATATACATTCCAACATAAGGAGTACAACTTATAAAGTTATCACAGAGAGTGACATAATATTACATGTACATTACATCACGGTCAGGTACAAAAGTAAGATTTATAATATGTACAATACAAAAGATGCTCATGAGCTGAGAGGGGATCCACGAGCTAGTAGGAAGAGTCAGGAACAGAAGGAGCTGGGACTAGTTAGCTTGCTCTGAGAGATAAGCTTGACCTTCGGCTAAGGGCTCCACTTCATCCCAAACTTCTGAATCTAAACATGCAAGTTCAGGGGAGTCAGAAACTCCCCAACGAGTGGCCAGGTGAATGCCAAGTAGTGTACAGAGATAAGTACATGTGTATCAGTAAATCTAAATTAGAAAGCATGCATCAAAAATTGTGTCGTGAATACAGAAATAATAAGCATGCGACGAAGACATAAACTGATGAAAGCAATTAAGCATGAATAAATCATTTATTACCGTTAATATTTATTCTTATTACTCGTCCTACCCATATGTCTAGGTATGTGTAATAGCGTTATCACACATACATTCACATCTGAGTAAATCGAGGCTGTTATTGAAAACCAATGGGGGTATCAACGAATAATATTTACAGTGGGTCTCGTGCATACTCGGGACCACGAACCAGGATTGTTCCGTTGCTGGAGGACGGAACTTATCGCGAGGCGTTCAGGAGGGTCTTATAGGATGCCTTTTCAGGATGGTACCAGGAAGATAGAGAGCCAGCACTCCCCTCGGTCACCTAGGGGCCCTGAGGTCGAACCGGAAGATTATTTGCACAACATACCTATTATCACTGTAAACACGAATATGTATTGATATCCATAAGTTTCTCCTGACCCGATGTAAGTTGTTTTTTTTATGATTTATTAGGTAATTATCGGATTACAAGAATGTGTAGGAGCATATCAGAAATATCAGGTGTACATGAGTACTATCAGGAGATCAGGTTAACATTCCCATAAGTGATAATTTTAAGTCAAGTATATCATGTTGGATGGCAGGCGATGGCAAGTAGGTATCAGGTGATAACATGTCAAAGGTCAGGTGATAGTATGACAAGCAATAGAAGATATAACCGTCAATGCAGCTAGCAAGCAAATGAACATTCAAGCGGAGTTATGCAGTGCTGGAGGCACGGACAACGAACAATGTTTAATCACTAAACCACTTGGCGGAGCTACCGGAACGACTTCACCTAAAATGCGAGTCTAAAATCCGACAGAGTTTCGCCTACGCGAGTCTAGTGATAAAGCGCTGAGCGCTAAGCATGCCAGACCAGGTGGAGCATAAGAGACCTGACGGTTTAAGCGCATTCCCTTTCAAGGAAGTGGGTGAGAGCCTTCAGTACGCCTGGGGTCTAAGTGCACCCTCAGTAGCTACCACGAAACCCATAAGGATACAAAGCCTAGACCAATTGGGTAGCTAGCCCGGGAGTGGGCAGAAACCGAGAATCGATACAAGGGTACCTGCACTGTTGTACCACACATGTATAAATATGATGCAATCTACACTATTACAAACATTATAGTCATCAGTCCGATACAAGTCTGTTGGCCCAAAGGCCTTCCACCCTAGTTTTGATGATGATTAACTCATGTAATTATTTTACTAATAATCTTGTGATTTTAAGTTTCAGATCATTAACCAAGATATTAGTTGGTGATTTGCTTCAACAAGGAGTTTAGAAGCTTTTCATAGTGATTCCAGGGCCAAAACTTAATGATCATACCTTGCCTAGCCCTTGGATGGAGTTTTGGAGCAAGTCAACTTGAAGATGAAGATCATTAAGAAGACTTAGGTATCCATAGTTTAGATAGTGTGTTTTAGATCCATTTGTAAAGCTTAGTATAGTTGATATGCTCAAGTGCACAACACACATAAGTTTTATGTTTTGGATTTGGTTTTCATGAATAGTAGATCAAAACAAGTTTACATGATTTATATGTATAATAGATGTATTCTAGTTATACATACATGCTTACACTTCCTATATAAACTTATTTTGACTTTCCTATTCATGTATTGAAAAATCAAGTTTGACAAAAATACAAGTTTTGTTTTTGATAAATTTGCAAGACTCAAAAATGAATTGATATGATTGATATATGTCTTGAAATTTTTATCACTTGTTGTGTTTCAATATAAAATGTTAAAACAAGTTTTATGGGATTTTCAGAAAAGATAAAAGATTTTTATAAAATATTTTACATTGTTCTTCTGGCCCAAATTTCTGTTCCAGGCTTCAATCAGTCGACTAAGTCAACTGACCTAGTCGACTTGGCTGAAGTCGGTCGACAGGGCCGGTCGACCGACGTGCACAAATCTGTGCACGTTTGGAGACACTGGGACGGTCGACCGTCCGGGTTGACCGGGCTGAGAGCAGTGCTCTCTGTTTGTTTGGGTCGACCGCGCCGGTCGACCGTGGTTGCCCAACGGTCACATTTCTGACCGTTGGCGGTCGACCGGGCCAGTCGACCGTCAGCCTGTCAGGCTGCCACATCAGCCTAACTGCTAGTTTTCTGATGGGGCTATAAATACCCCATTTGTTTGAGGTTTTCACCAAGATTTTCAAGAGCAAAAATTCTCAGTTTTCTGAAGTGTTTTAAAAGATTTCAAAAGTGTTTTTGGGCCAAAAAGAATTCATCTTATTTGTTTTAGGTTTTTGGAAAAATCAAAGAAAAGAGTATTTTGGGAGATTTGTCTTGGTTTTCATTCTATATCTTTTGCAAGAATTTTCCAAGTGTTTTTCTTTGTTTCTTGTTTTCCAAACACCTAGTTTCCACACTTGAGCTATCACCTATCCTACTCTATTAGGATCATTTGTTTTGTGGAAAAAGAGAAAAGAAAGAGAGATTGAGTTTGTGGTCTTTGGAACCACTTGTTGTACACCCTTGTTCTTTGTGTATCCCTCTTTGGTAGAGGTGATCGGGTGATTTGTTTGCTCCCTCTAGTGAGAGGTGGAGTTGGTTTGTATATCCCTCTTCGGTAGAGGTGATTGGTTGTTGTATTGGCTCCGGGCCTACCCCTCGGTTGTGAGGTGGTTGTTTGAGAGAGGAGTTCGGTACTCCATTGTTATAAAAATCCTTCTCGGTGAAGGTTCCCTCGGTGGACGGTATAGTGGATTGGAAATCCTACACGGTGGTGTAGGCGGGGATGTAGAGCAAGGTGCTCGAACCTCGAAACATATCTTGTTGTTAGCGTTTGATCCACTTGTCTCTAACTCTCTCTCTTTATTTTGTACAAAGCATCATTCATTCATATTGTCATATCATTCATTGCTTGTGTTGCCTTGCATTATTTCATATTGCTATTCATCCTTATATGCTTGGCTTGATTGTGTGTGCGCCTCACTTGTACTTAATCAACAAGAACTTCACATAGCACCTCAACCCATTCAAGGGAAATCAAGAGGAGTTAGTCCAGAGCCCTTCACGGGGAATTCGGCTACACTTGTTGATTGTATTAAGTGTGATTGCAAGATTTACATTAGCTTCCGCATTTAGCGCATTTAGTTCCTAGATTAGCACTTACACCTATTCACCCCCCCTCTAGGTATTTTTCAATTGGTATCAGAGCTAGTGCTCCTGATATTAGGCTTAACATCCTAGGAGTGAGATCCATTTGCTTGCTAATCTATTGTTTGCATTTGCTTGTTTGCACACTCATATAGTTTACCATGGACTTCATGACCCCACCTAGCTTTGACCCTTCCAACATTGTTGTTTGGAAGTATAGGATGTCCATGTACCTAAAGACCCTAGGTTTGCATGTCTTTCTTGCGGCCACCAAGAAATGCTATCTTGGAGATCGCAAGCATATAGGGGCCAATACATTTGCCCTTGAGGCTATTAGAAGCACATTATCTAAAGATTATCTTTTACGTATTTCTAACATTGATTCCGCCTTTGCAGTGTGAAATTTGTTGACAACCACCACCACCTCCGAGTTTCAAGTGCAAATCCAAGAAAAGGAATCTAGTGGAGAATCCGAGTCTCAATGCTTAATGATCCAAGGGAATGACTCCCTTAAGATACAATCGGAACCTCAACTAGATAGTAATGATTGTGCTAGTTCTTCAAATGATTATGTTGATCCCCATGCTTTGAATGAAGAACTATCAATTGTTTGTGAAAAATTGATTGAAAAGTATAAAATTTTGAAAAAGAAAAGTCTAGGTCTTAACAATGATAATAAAAATTTGATTGCTAGACTTGATGTTGTTTTGCAAGAGAAAGAGGAGATTGCTAATGAGAGGGATTCATTAAAATCTCAACTTGACCTTGCACTTAAAGAAAATAATTTTTTAAAATCTAAAAATGATTGTGAAACACTTTTGAAGAAAAATGAAAATTTGTCTTCAAAAATTGATTTTGTTTTAAAAGAGAATGTTGCCTTGAAAAACAAAATAATTTCTATTTCTAATGATTTAGATGTGTGTTTAAAGAAAAATTGTTTTGCAAAATAATATAGATGCACATGTTTGTCATGCTAGTGTAGCTTCTTCATCTAGTCTACCTAATGCATGTACCTCTTCTTCTAAGATTAATGATGATATTTGTATGTTAAAGAAGAGAGTAGATTGTTTGGGCTCCACTATGAGCCAATGTGCCATGAACCACTCACGGTTGGAAACCTTGGTTCGAAAGAAACAAGTTCCATCCTTTATGCATGCACACCCTCCACGGCATACACATGCTCATCACGGACACTCTCATCACATGTATGCTCATGTGTACACTTGTACATATTGTGGACGTAAGGGCCACCTTGCTAAATTTTACTATGATAAATTACATAATGTAAATTTAGCAAAGAATTTTGTTTGGGTTAGAGAAGGGACTAACCCCCATGGACCCAAAAGAGTATGGGTACCAAAGACCACCCCTCCTTTATTTGATGTAGGTGTGGGCTCTCACATGACGTGAGAGTGATGACACCTTGGAGTGGATGCGTTCCGTGCTTAAAAGGAAATCAAATGGATGCATCACTTTCAAGGGAAGGTTTGGTGGAGAGGACCACCTTGTTTTGGAGACAAGGAAAGTTGCCTTCTAGGTTTTGGTAACGATTCCTAACTCCTATTTATTGTTTTCATGCTTTCAATATTCATTGTTTATAGCATGTTTCATTGTTTTAGTGATTAGTATGAAATGCCATGCTTATTAGACTTGTGATATACATGTTTAGTTATTTTGAGACACCCATGTTTTATATGGATAAATTCTTTTGTGTTCTCAATTTTTTTTGGTTGATATTGCGTATATCATAGTTCTAATAACTTGTGAATTTTCTTAATAATCATGTTTTTGTTTATCATGTTGATTTTTATCCCGTTTTATGCTTCATGTGTAGATTACATGTTTAGATGTTAGTTTTCATTAAAACTTGGTGTATACTTGTGCATATAGTGGGCCACAAATAAATCTATATATGTTTGAGTTGAATGCTTATTTGAACCCATTAGATGTGCTAGTATAATCTAGTTTTGATGATTCATGCATTTTAAACTTGTATTCCTATTTTTGAATTTGTTTTATGATTGTGTGTTTTCATTTCATGTATATGTTTGTATTGCCAAACTTTAAGATATACATGTATACCCCTTGAGTCATTTGCCTTCATGCAAATCTATATATGGACTCAATTGTGTTTAGGGATATGTATGTATACTTATTGTGTTGACAATTCATACATATACCTTGAATTGAAATTTGTTTTAATGAAAATTTAGTTTTTCATGCTTTATGTATTTATATTTAAACTTCATGTATATGTCTATCTTGTCCAAACTATTAGATATACATGTTTATCCTTTTGAGCCACGTGCCTTCATGCATATATCTTTGTGGACTCGTTGTGTTTGGATATGTATGTATACGTTAGTTTGTATAAGACATACATATGCATTGAAGATTAATAGTTTTTGATGATTTTCATGTTTCTTGTTTCAAGGAATTTTGAGCTTAATTGAAATTTCATAATGCCATGTCACACATTACTTGTACACTCACCATTTTTAAAATATTTCTCATGAGTATGTTTTCATGAGCATGTATGGACTTTATTGAATATTGAATGTTTTAAGTGCTATGTGATTTACATGTGTTTTATGAAAATTATTTTTTGTTTATTCCTTGCTTGAAGGATTTCGTACTAGTTTAAAAGATTTTCCATTTAACTAGTTACGGTATTCTTCATTTTGGTAGAGTTTTTCAAACAAAGCTTATTTTCAAATCTATTTTTGAAAACCCCTATCGTTTACGGGAGGTTGGATGGGAGTCCATGCCTTGTATGTTTATATTGAAAATCTTTTTAAAAAACTTGTGCATGAGATGGGAGGATTAGTAATATGAGGTATACACTTGAACTTATTGCTATGTCAATTGGTATCATTGAACCCTTTCAATTGGTATCATTTTGATTTTTTTTGTATACTCATATGTTTATTGTGTATGTATATTTTCAATTGGTATCATCTATTGGTGATTGGTACTCATTCTATTTCATACACAATTACTTGTTTTATTTGTGCTATTATATTTCTATATTTTGAGCACAAATTTTGTTTATGCTAGAGCTTGAGCTTCAACTTTATTTCAATTGATTTAGTTTTCAATTGGTATCCTATTTCAAGCCTACGCATAATTTTTGTTGGTATTTCATAAAGGGGGAGAAAATTCGTTTTTCATATTTCAATTGGTATTTGTATTTCCACTCTCTTACTTTATGATAGAAAATAGTCATTTCAATTGTTTATATGACTTAAAAAATATACTATCTTTTGATATCAAGATGTCTTGTGTTTTAAATTGGTATCTAAAAATTTGTTTAAAGAAATATTCAAAAGTTTTGATTTGTATTGACTATATGCAAGGAGAGCTTAACATCTCTTCTACATATAGATTCATGATGAGTGTATCTTGTATTGAAGAGCTAAACATCTCTTTTTATGTGGTACACGTGTGTAGGGGAGCTTCACATCTCCTCTTATGCATTACATAATGTGTGTTATGTGAATTAGGGCTTAACATCCCTCCTTTCATGTAATGCATATGTGTAGGGAAGCTAACTTAGCGTCTTCCTCTTCATGAATGTATATAGCATATAACATTTATTGATCTTTATTTACTTTTCTATTGGTATCAAGATGCTTCATTGACATATGTTTCTATTGATATCATGTTGATTATAGTCACCCCTTATTGACCTTATTTTTTTGTTTTAGACAAAAAGGGGAGAACATTGTTTTATTGTTTTGATTGACAAAAGGAAAGAAAGATTTTTACCCCTCATTTTATTGTTTTGATTGTTTACCCCTTTGTTGATGATTGACAAAAAGGGGAGAATTATTTGAGAAGTTTAACATGCATAAAACACATAAACATATTATAAAACACAAATTATTCTATGCATGATTGGTACATGTTTATATATGCATACTTTTGTTTTTTGCATATATTAAGTTTTATTGGTATCTAGAGCATCTAGTGTTTTGTTAATGTTTTATTAATTTAATTGGTATCTAGAGCTTCTAGAATATGTTTTATGCATGTTGATGCATACATGTTTATATGCATACTTGTGTTTAGTTTCTCATGCTTAACAAATAACAATAGATATGTATATTGTTTTCCATTATGTTTGCAAAGGGGAAAAACTTACAAAAAAGAGTTTGAGGAGCTAAATTACAAGTATTCTCAAAAGATTACAAGTAGATCTCCTCAGAGATTCTGGAGAAGTGTGCCGATAGGAGTCTGGTCAGCGCGCGACCACTTTGTCCCTTTGACGATGCGAGCGATGAGATTCCCTTCTCGCCTGGTTCCGGGAATCAGAGAATAGAGGATTGGTAGAACCCTCTTGCTACTTCTCAAAACCGCCTTCTGTGAGGAATTTCTTCTCGCCTGGTTCCGGAGATTCCTTGAGGAAAAGAGGTTGTTAGGGTATCACCACCCTGAAAGAGAGAAGTATTTCTCTAAAGAGTCTCTGAATTCGAGAACGCACGATGCGTTATGAAGAAGCCTCTGCTTGTGGAGTCCTCTCTTCTTTTTTTTTCTTTGAAGTCTCTCCCGATCTGATCTCCCTGTCCCTGTACCCTTGATGGGCTATTTATAGGGAAAGCAAGGGTATAATCGTCCCCTTTGAAGATATGGAAACAGATTGAACCGAATCTGTTTGAATTTAGAAAGTAGCCTTGCTGCGAGGCTAGGATAGCTTCTGCGGAGCTAGGAAATGGCAAGTCGGTCGATCTTTCCGATTTGTTTTGATCCTTTCCATCTCGTTGGAGGATTTTCTCTGATTCTCTTACTCGTTTCAAGAGAGTCAAGAGATTGCGGCAATCACCCGCCGTATTTGAATCCTAATCGGATTTGATCAGATTGGATCCAATCTCATCAGGAGATTTGATTGGTCAAAGGTTGACCATAGCAGGCTGATAGCGGAGCTGCCCGCTTTAAGCTCATAGCGGAGCTAGAGGCAATCTTTGGCGAGGTCCGAAAAGAGGCTTTTCGGTGAAGCTGTCAGTTAGCTTCCTGGCGAAGTTGGATGATGCTAGCCTCTCAATCGAGGCTATCTCCTTGGGCTAATGTAATGCTAAATGCTAGCATCTTAGACCTGCTGAGGTCTGTTTAGAAATAATCCGGGTTCACTGTTCTGCTTGCTGGATCAGTGGAGTCCAAGCTGCTTCCTTCCCTTGGAGGTGGGTGAAAACTGGTCTTCAGCTCGTCTGTCCCTTGTCTTTTGTAAATGTCAACAAGTTTAGACATCGTTCGGACCAATGAGAATCTTGTCTTTTTTAAGTGTCAACAAGACCCCCTTCAAAGTTTTCGAGAGTCTGCAATAGCTCAGACTCCGAAACACTTTGAACTGCTGTGATGGTGGTGTGGAGTATGAACATCGCCATGATGGTTGAGTTCAGCATCGCTTTCAAACCTGCTTTGGGATGAATTCGCCGAAGAATTGCACTGGTTCACGAGTAGCTTCGTGTCGGGGTAGCTCCGCATCTGGGCTTCCAAGAAATAAGTTTGCTTTGGAACTCCTGTTGCCTTTTCAAAGCCAACTGCCGTGGGGTGGTTACGAGGAGGATCATTCCTTCTTTCGCGCCAATCGAGGGAGATGTTCTCCGATTTGCACGTTTCCAAGGGAAAATACTCCCTTTCTTCAAGGCGCCATGAATGCCTTTCATGAGGGAGACGTTTTCTCCCTTTGCACGGTTCCAAGGGAAAACCGTCCCTTCCATCAAGGCGCAATAAATGCCTTGAATGCGCTCGTGCTTCCACGCTTGGGGTGAGAGTGCTCAGGCCATGGGGCCTATAAATAGGATACTTGAGGTCCTCTGAAGAGAAATGTTTTGCCTTCCTTCTCTTCTCTTGGTTGTGAGAGATACTCAGATCTCTGAATTAGTGGGAAAGCCCACTCTGGTTGTCTAACCGGCCAAGGACCAGTAAGTCTTGATCGTTCAACGACTTCACCGATTTTAGGGAATTCATCTCCCTTGGTTTAGCTTTGACAGCTGCTTTAGGGATTGGCTTCCCTTGCTCTTCATCTTGCACTTGGCTGATCTGCAGAGAAGAATTTCAGCACAGCTTTCTGTGAAGCTATCATCTTGATTTGATCAGAGAAAGATCACTGCATGTTAAGTTTGCTACACAGGCAGAACTTAGGACTTGGTCTCTTCAAAGGTTGAGCCAGTCTTGCCATATTGGTGAGTGTTGAGACTGTTCCTCACAAGATCAGTCTGACTTTGCCATAGAGGTGAGGCTAGGACTTGGCGTTTGCTGAGCCAGCCCATAGTTGCTGTGCAGGCGGGGCTTATCCTCTGCTTTGACTGAAGTCGGATCACTTTGCCGCTGAAGAATCTGACTTAATGTTTTTGCAGCTCTTTCTGTGCTTGGATGCTAACTTGCTCCAATTTGCCTTGCAGTGAGCTATGCTTGTCAGTCTGGTAACTTGATGGAAGAAACCATGAAATTTCCTTATGCTTCCCCGGTTGAAGCTTTACTTTTAAGCAGGAGGAACAATTCGGGGCAGCGGGAGCATGTCCCAGGGGCTGTTGGCAGCCTCTTATACGAGATGATTCGTTCTGAGGTGAGGCTGGTAGCCGCTTTGTCGGAGATGATCCGCTTCGGGTAGTGGGCGTCACCTGTGAGATCACTGACATCATTGCCGACTTTCAACTTTGGTGGCCTTTGGGGGCGATCCACTTCAGGAAAGTGGGCATCACGCCTGTTAGATCACTGGTACCACTGCCGATTTCCATTATACGTGATCTATCGTGTTGGCGGCGATAGGTTTTTATTGCCAGGCTTCAACAAAAAATGGCCTGGCAAGATCTGCCATTTTGTGGAGAAAAATGACCGTGTCCTTGTGGCGCCACTGACTACGGCCCTATGCAGGAGGAAGGCCCTTCCTGTCCCGTTGGTTTGGCCTGGGAGCAGATAAAACCGCTTGTATGCGAATGACCTTGTTAGGCAAATTAGTGTGTTATATGAAACACAACTTTGATGTAATATCAAATGTACCCTTGCTTTTGAATCAATGAAAGTTCATCGTCTGATCATCTGACTTTTGCTTACTTTTACTGAGAGTTTGGCCATTGCTGGGCTAAACTGTGTGCGGAGCTAAGGACATAGTCCTTCCTTCGAATGGTCTTCGCGAGACTGGTGTGTACCGCGAGCAGCACGCTTTTTAGAGGGCTAAGGTAGGCTTTTCATCGAAACCCTTGAAGGATTGTGCGAAGCCCGCACTTTTGCACTAGTGCGAAGTTAACTCTTAGTAGAGTTGAACCGGCGCTTCTCGGGAAGGCGCTTCGGGCGCTGTTTCGAATTAATTCGAAACGGCGGCATGGGCTTTTTTTCGAGGCCTCGTTTCAGGCGCTGATTGGCCTATAAAGCCCGATTGGGCTGAATATGGAAAGGTCTTCCTTTTTTTTTCAGAGAACTTTCTATCTCTTCCTCTTCTTCTTCCCTTTCATTCAGAGATCTTCGAGGACTCTAGCAACTCTTCAATGGCGCCCAAAAGACGAGCGGGTAAGGAAGCAGCGACTTCTGCAGCGGAGGGCGTTCCTCCTCCGGTCATCGAGCGACCTGTCGCTGGTAAGAGACTCTTCTTAGAGATGGTGGTCTTGCTCCTTTGGAGTCGATATTTGTCCATTAGGACGATCGAGTATGATCTGTCCTTTTCAGGAAACTCGTTTCCCTTCAACTTCCCTATTTTGCTTGCACCAGGGAGTTAAGAACTGAACAGTTCTTCTTTGGCTTTCGCACGAAGCCATAACTTGGGCCGTCTCCGTACTGTTTGAGGAAAAGGACTTGAATAAGTCCTCTCAGTCATGATGACTTTTGACCATAATGCCCTTTTGATGACATCAGCCCTCAGGGCTATACCACTTCCTGCTTATGCGAAGTTGGTGCTTCGGATTTCTTCCTGCGAAGATGCAGTTTCATCCACGAGATCATGCTTCATCGAAGCTATCGCCTTGCTGGCTTTTCTCGCTGAGCGAGGCTATGCCTTAGTGAATTTTTATGCTTTTGCATCCACTTGATTGGTGAACTAATCATAGCTTACTTCTGTTTTTGGCAGTACATCACGCCTCCGGCCTCCAGAACAGTCTGTTCGGTCTAGCCAGTCGAGTAGGCGGAAGCATCAGCTTGCAGTTCTATGGGCAGGCTTCGTTGTTCAGTGAGCCGAGCTCCCTTGTACGGGATACGCTCATCCAGGAGGGTCGTCCGCAGGCCATGCGGAGCATCTTGACTACGGCTCCACTTGAAGATATCGACCGTCAGGCTTACAGAAAGCCTGACTTCATGTTCGGGGATGCTGCTCCTGATCCAGATCGCCAGCTGCAGGCCGGTGAAGGCCAGTGGATCTTCCAGTTGGACGGCGAGAGATTCTATCTCCCGTCCTCTAAGCGGCATTTTGCTTTGTCTTCCTTCGCGAGCGCGACTCAGGCTCGGAAGATGGCGTGGGGCGTGAGTCTAAACGCCGAGTCTGTAAGTGTCGGGAGGTTGACATTCCAGTCCGGCTACTCGAGGGCGGGCCATCCTCGTAGCATAATGGGGCTATACCCTGGGAAGGTATCGCGGGACCTTCCAGTAGGAGAGAACCCAGCTGCGGCGCCGCCCTTTGGCACTCAGTTCTGCGAAGTTGACGGGAATTACCCCGCCACCGATTTCAGGACTCCCGGTTGGGTCCACCCTCCTAGGTCGTGGTGGGCGGAGTTGACCAACTATATCCTCACTCATTTTGAGGGGGATTTAGAGAGGTTAAACCTCCATGAGGCCGTCAGGGCGACCTGCTACGGCATTGAGATGAAGGTGGCGTGCTTCTACGCCATCCTTGAGTTGTATTGCCCGGCCTCGGGGACTTTCTTCACCCCAGTTGCTGAGTTGGGCATGGCCTTGCACGAGATGCGGGAGATCTCTGCTTTGCCCTTCGGGTCTCTTCCATACGAAGAGTACTTTCCCTGTGAGGCGGAGTTGGCTATTCTGGAGAAGCAGGAACCTGCTCTGCTAGAGACATATCGGGAATTGATGTGCCACTTGCACATTTGCTCCAGCATCCACACTGGTGGCAAAGGTAGCTCGAAGAGCTTGAAGAGCTGGGGGAACTACTTGTTCCCGGATATTACTAGTGCGCCTGAGGCAGCTCATTGCGGAGTTGCTGAAGAAGACATCTTGGCACGGATGGAGGTGCATGCTGAAAAGGACATCGTCGTGGCAGAAGATGATGGTCCTTTCGAGAAGGGTGATGTTCTTCGGAGCTTTCACCATCAGGCCCGTCGGCCTATGTCTCGCAAGGCGTTGCTGGCCGGCTTCTTAACCATCTGGTTAAAGAAATGTGTCGTGCCTTCTTCTTCGGGTGACATCGTCCACCCGAATGTGCTGCTGCCTGCCGTCCGCTTGGTTCATGGCCACCGTCTGGGTCTTCTCCCGGCCATGGTGTGTTGTATTCAGAGGGGTCTTCGTGCACTGACGGAGGCTTTCTGCAGGCCAATGGCGTCAAGGCGAGGGAAGGGTGCCGTCCTGCCTTGTGATGGACCCAATCCTAGGGTAGGTTTACCGTACACCTACTTGATGGCGTGGTTCGCTTTGCACTGCCCCAGTTTAATTGGAGCTGGGGAAGACCCTCCGCAGGGTGTTCAAACGGCGCTTCTCCATCGCTTTGAAGGTCGTTCGTGGCAGAAAACTTATGTGGCTGAGGCCCGTAAGTTAGTGCGTCGTTATGACGCTTATAGCCTGTTCCGTTGTTTTCCTCGCCTGCGAGGTGCAGGATACAACGAGGAATTCCATGATGTGGAGTCAGGTCGGTCTCCCATGAGTCGGGGTGTTTTCGAGTGGCTAGTCTGTATCCGGCCCTCGCATTTGCTGTACAGGAGTGGGGATACCTGCTACCTGGAGCCCTACGTCCCGAGCCGATTTGCCCGCCAATTTGGGTATGATCAGTTGTATGTGGGCAACCCCAATCCGGACCTGGCTTTCATGGGGAGCCTCATTGATGGGGCTCGTGGTTGGCGGTTCTTTACCGCGAATGACACTGGAGCGCGGCTGCGCACGCCGCTGAGGGATCCCGGCCTTTGGACGACCCTGTGTTTCTGCCAATGGTATGCGGCTTCGAACTCCACGCCTGCTGGGTTTAATGCCAACCGTTCGGGTGTGAAGTTAATTTCTCATCGGATGAGGCAGAAGGCTTCTGATAAGATGGAGGGCAAACGAGTCCGTGTTCCTGGCATAGAGGAGTTCATCGCTGTAGATGACAGCGGGGCTTCTGATGCGGGAAGCCCTTATTTCGAGGCAGAGACAAGGGCTGATGCCCACGAAACTGATATTCGTGAAGCCGGTCTGGTGTAGTGGGGACAGCTCCCTCACAACATGTGGAGGAAGTGGAAGAAGAGGACTCTGATGTCCACTTCAAAAGGAAGCGTGGGAGTGGATCCCGTAGGAAGTCGTCGGCGAAGAGGCCCTGTCGCCAGACTCCTACCATCGTGGTAGAGGGTGAGCCCTCTGCTGCGCCTCCTTCTGCTGCTCCATTAGTGGCTGAGCCGTCGGTTGCTGAACCGACTACTGGTAAGATTGGCCCCCCATCTAATATGCCTTCAGCGCACTTTAAATAACTCATCATTTGCTTTTTGTTGCAGGAGCTGAGGAGCATGGGGAGCGAAGGGACCAATATGATCCTCTATTCGCTTATGGAGCTGCTGCTGGTTCCTTTACTCGCCCGGAGGAATCTGGGGTGATGTGGCCGACATTGGCCCGTCGAGCGCTGGGACTTCTAAAGGAAGTCCTATGGCATCCAGCTCTACCGGGTGGTCTGCGGAGGAATCGGCGAGCAGGCCGGCTATCCGCGTTGATTCTGGCAAGAACTTCGCTATGGAACCCCTAGAGACTGATGAGGCTGACGAAGTAACATCAGCCTTTGGTAAAATGACGACCTTTTGATCTCCTCTTGTTTACTGCATCCGCTTTTTGACCATGGCTTTGTTGCAGGTGTTCGGCCTCAAGATGCGTCGGCTTTGAAGGAGCCGGAGACTTCCCCTGGAAGATCAGAGGGTAGGTTGAGTGCTTCGTCCGCGACGGATGTTGCCATGTTGGACGCGCTGTATGGCGACCTCCCCTCTTATCAGCCCATGACAACTGAGAGGTCGGGGGTTGTGGAGACGGCAGTCCCACAGATGCCTTTACTCCCGAGTGAGATGCCGGCGAGTATGGAGTTGAGGGTGATCACCAGCCCTGCCTCCCCAACTCAGGTGGTTGAGCCTGTTGCTCCAGAGGTGGTTGCCAGTCCTACCTCCGCGGTGGCTGGCGTGCTGGTGTCGCTGAGGACTCCGCCGAGGTCACCTTTGGCTTGCCCTGCTGCTGTCAATGTTCCCGCTTCTTCTTCTGCGACGGTGTCGACTGGGTTGGTAGATTGCTCCGAGGTTGTCTCAAGGGTTGATGAAGCTGAGAATGATTTCATCGGTAATCTGGTCGACAGCTTCTATAACAGTTTGGAGCAGACTATCGGTCTAGTCTTGAAGGGTTCGCCTGTGCCATTCTCGAAGCTGAAGATGGTCCTCTCCCGTGGCATTGAGTGTATCCGGGACTTTGAGGGGTACCATCAAGCTACTGCTCTGGAACTCCTGGTAGATGACCTTGAGAAGGACGTGGAGGAATGGCGCCGCCTCTATAGTTCAGACGCAGCGTCTTTGGCTGATGAACGGCTCTCACATCTTGTCGCGCAAAGGCGCGAAGCTCGGCTTGCTGCTCAAGAGGCCGCTGAGGCTATCTCCTCTGACTTGAAGTCCTTGAGACAGAGCAAGTAGAGGTTGGGAGTGCAATTGACGCTTCCACCAGTGCTCTTCTTGATGCCGAAGATAAGATTAGAATGGCCGAGGAGATAATCAGGAAAGCAAATCTCCTCTTATCCAAGGCTACACCGGTGCGTCTTGAAGAGACTGCGCGGCTTAAGCAGCTTAGGGCTCAAAGTGAGGAATTAGCACGGCAGGAGTCGTCACAGAGGGCGACTTTAGCGGAGGTCGAGGCTCGTCTGGCTCAGGCGGTGGACTTCGATGAGGCTGAGCTAAGATCACAGGCGCTGGCCCAGGCTGCTGATGACAGGAGGACGAGGCTGGCTTCGCTCGGAGATCGGATCCGATCTTATCATGTACGCCTATAGGCTCCTCCATGTATCCCATCCTTTTGGAATTTAATAAAAATTTTCCTTTTGACTTCTGCTGTTTGGATAATGAGACATGACTGTCTGTTGGTTCAGAGGTCGCAATGACATAACCAATTGAGATGTTGCCAGTCTCGAGGTTAGCCCTTTGCAGGGCTAAAAGGGGAGATACTTGCCTTTTGTAAATGTCAGCAAGCATCGAGATTGAGACTTAGCTGTCTGCTGGTTCAGAGGTCGCAATGACGTAACCAATTGAGACGCCACTAAGCTCAATGGTAGATGAGACTTGGCTATCTGCCAGTTCAGAGGTCGCAATGACGTAACTGGTTGAGAAGCCACCAAGCTCAAGATAGGTGATACTCGTCTTTTGTAATTGTCAACGAGTATCGAGACCTGTCTTTTGTAAATGTCAACAGGACTCGGGATTGAGACTTAGCTGTCTGCTGGTTCAGAGGTCGCAATGACGTAACCAATTGAGACGCCACTAAGCTCAATGGTAGATGAGACTTGGCTATCTGCCAGTTCAGAGGTCGCAATGATGTAACTGGTTGAGAAGCCACCAAGCTCAAAATAGGTGATACTCGTCTTTTGTAAATGTCAACGAGTATCGAGACCTGTCTTTTGTAAATGTCAACAGGACTCGGGATTGAGACTTAGCTGTCTGTTGGTTCAGAGGTCGCGATGACGTAACCAATTGAGACGCCACTAAGCTCAATGGTAGATGAGACTTGGCTATCTGCCAGTTCAGAGGTCGCAATGACGTAACTGGTTGAGAAGCCACCAAGCTCAAAATAGGTGATACTCGTCTTTTGTAAATGTCAACGAGTATCGAGACCTGTCTTTTGTAAATGTCAACAGGACTCGGGATTGAGACTTAGCTGTCTGTTGGTTCAGAGGTCGCAATGACGTAACCAATTGAGACGCCACTAAGCTCAATGGTAGATGAGACTTGGCTATCTGCTAGTTCAGAGGTCGCAATGACGTAACTGGTTGAGAAGCCACCAAGCTCAAAATAGGTGATACTCGTCTTTTGTAAATGTCAACGAGTATCGAGACCTGTCTTTTGTAAATGTCAACAGGACTCGGGATTGAGACTTAGCTGTCTGTTGGATCAGAGGTCGCAATGACGTAACCAATTGAGACGCAACTAAGCTTCAAAATTGCAATGGAGTTTGGGAAAAGTCTCGTTTTCACGGGAGAAATGAGGGAATCACTGTCATAGGTTTAATGTTAACGTAACAGCGAGATATATATGTGGTCCTACCATTCTATGGATGAGAATTGGTAGGTGATTTTGGTGGTCTCATTCTCACGGGGAGAAACGAGGGGATTGCTGTCATAGGTTTAATGTTAACATAACAGCGGAATATATGTGGTCCTACCATTCTATGGATGAGAATTGGTAGGTGATTCTAGAGAGGGAATCAATGGGAGCAGGTCCCTTAGGATTTTTAGCAAACCCCCAGCTATCAACGGGTTTGATGGAGCTTGGAGAAAGAGAGAGGCTCTCTTTGTGCGCATTCCGGATGCGCGGATCTCGATCAGAGGTGTAATATTAACCTGATCGAGAGCAAGATCCTTGATTAAGGATAATACTTCTTTAAGAATTTGCCATTGATCGGCATCATGAGGAGGTCGCCATCTGCAGTTGTAAGGCGGTATGCTCCGTTTGAATAGACTGTCTCTATCACAAACGGTCCTTCCCATTTAGGCTGAAATTTGCCTTTGGTCTTATGCGTCATGATCATCGGTCGTCTGACGGCTAAGACCAGGTCTCCTTTCTGGAAGACTCTCTGCTTGACCTTCTTATTGAAGGCTTTTGACATCCGAGCCTGATATAGCTCGATGTGTTGCTGAGCTTGTAGCCGCTTCTCGTCTAGGACTTCGAGCTCTTGAAGACGCAGGCGATCATTGTCTTCTGATGTCATCTTAGTAG
Organism: Agave tequilana; assembly: GCA_038442645.1. Taxonomy (NCBI): domain Eukaryota; kingdom Viridiplantae; phylum Streptophyta; class Magnoliopsida; order Asparagales; family Asparagaceae; genus Agave; species Agave tequilana. The sequence goes on from JAVJIF010010854.1 coordinate 51,113, forward strand.
TCAAGGCTACCCGCAATGATGGCACCTGGATTTCCAATGGGATGACCGCTTCACACCCATATACCAGGGAGAAAGGCGTATTGCCTGTCGGTGTCCGAACCGTAGTCCGTAGGCCCAAAGGCATTCGCCGAGCTTTTTGTCCCAATCTCGCTTGTTCAAGGAGACAAACTTCTTGAGCAGCTTGATGATTGTCTTGTTGAATGCCTCTGCCAAGCCGTTGGCGGCAGGATTGTAGGCGTTGAAGCCACATTCTGAATTCGGTATTTATCGCAGAACCGATAGAACCCTTGGCTTATGAATTGAGGACCATTGTCGTGGATGATCCGCCTGGGGACACCAAATCGATGGATGACATGGTGTTTGATGAAGCTAACCAGATTGGAGGTTTTAACTTCGGCCAACGGTGTGGCCTCTGCCCATTTTGAGAAGTAATCGGTTATTGCCAGGATAACCGGTGACCTCTTGCCGAAGAGGGACTGATTGGCCCTACGACATCGATTCCCCATGCTTCAAATGGCCATGAAGCAGCAGTAGGGTGGAGCAATTCTGAAGGTTGGTGAATGAAGTCTGCATGGACTTGGCACGCTTTACACCTTCGTGCATATTGGGTGGCATCGGCCATCATGGTCGGCCAGTAGTACCCAAGCCTGTGCAGCCTGTCTTTAAGCTTTGGACCCGGCTGGTGAGCTCCGCAAATGCCGTCGTGCGCTTCTTGGAGCGCTTCCTGTGCCTCTGAATGAGAGAGACAACGGAGGAGGACACAGTCATATGATGACGGTAAAGTGTCTTCAAGGTTGGATCATAGTGGAAACGGACCGACCTTCGTCTGATGGACGCCGCTTCTTTGGGATCGTCTGGAAGCAGACCGTGCAGAGCGTAGTCAATGAGAGGGAAGCGCCAATCCCTCGGCTCAAGACCCACGGAGATATTATGGACCTCTTGGATCCTTAGCATATGCTTGGAGCATACGAGATGCCGGTTGCGACTGTGAGTGATACTCGGTGTCGGCCGGTAAGGCTAGCGTTGTTGCTAATGCAGCGAGGGCATCCGCCTTGGTATTTTGAGATCGGGACACGTGCCCGATGTAGAAGCCTTCAAATAGGCTAGCCAATTTGATGGATGTATGGTAATAGGGCACCAAATCCTCATGGCGGACTTCGTATTCGCCTTTAACCTGATTGATGATCAGTTTTGAATCGCCATAAGCTTCGAGGTAGCGTACCCCCATTCCCTGGGCGAGCTGGAGGCCGATGAGCAGAGCATTATATTCCGCTACATTATTGGAGCATGATTCTGTCAAGGAGAATGCTCTGGGAAGGATATGATCCTGTGGGGAGATGAACACAACCCCCACTCCGGCAATAATCTTCCCTTTGGGGCCCATTCGCGATGCTCCGTCGAAGAACATCTGCCACACTTCCTCTGCTGAGGTTGCATTAGACTCAAAGACTTCATCAGGGATGTCTTCGTGAAGTTTTGAATGTTCTGGAACTGGATGAGCAGCTAAGAACTCTGCAAGGGCCTGGCCTTTAACTGCCTTCTGAGGAGTAAAGGTCATGTCGTATTGAGACAACAGAAGTGCCCATTTAGCCAACCTTGAATTCAGCGACCCTGGCTTCGTCATGAGAAGACGTAAAGGTTTCACCCTGGAGATGACATGTATGGTTTGGCTAACCAAATAATGTCGTGTCTTCTGGACAGCGAAGACGAGAGCTAACACTCTTTCTCAATAGGATTGTAGCGAGATTCCGCTCCTATGAGAGTCCTGCTCAGATAATAAATGGCCTGCTCATGGCCATTGTCGTCCTTTTGAGCGAGGAGGGCACCGAGGGAGTAGTCCAGAGCTTTTACATAAAGCAAGAATGGTTTCCCTGATGTAGGGGCCACTAAGACCGGAGGTTTTGTGAGATACCTCTTAATGTCTTCATAGGCTTCTTGACAAGCTTGGTCCCATATGAAGGCAGTACCCTTTTTCATGAGACGGGCAAAGGGCTGGCAACTGCCCGAAAGATTTGCTATGAATCTTCTGATGTAGGCTAATCTACCTTGCAAGCCTCGGAGCTCTTTGAGATTCCTTGGTGGATGCATGTCCTGGATGGCTTTGACTTTGTCTGGGTCCAGATGGATCCCTTTTGATGTGACAATGAACCCAAGGAATTTGCCGCTGGATACTCCTAAGAAGGATTTTGTCGGGTTCATTTTCAGCTGATGAGCCCGCATTATGTCGAACATCGTTCTCAGATCGCGAAGATGTTCATTTTTGCTGCGGCTTTTGACGGCAATGTCGTCAACATAGCATTCCACCGTCTTTCAGAGATGGTCGCAGAAGATCATGCTCATCGCCCGCTGGTAGGTTGCTCCGGCGTTCTTCAGTCCGAAGGGCATCACAGTGTAGCAGTATACCCCCAATGGCGTTCGGAAAGAAGTATGCTTCTCGTCATCAGGATACATCTTGATCTGGTTGTACCCTGAGAAGCCATCCATGAAAGACATCCTCTCGAACCCGCATGTGTTGTCGATCATGACATCAGTGATCGGCAGTGGGAATTCATCTTTGGGACAGGCCGTATTGAGATCACGGTAGTCGATGCAGATCCGTATTTTCCCGTTCTTTTTGAGGACGGGGACGATGTTAGCTACCCAGTCTGGATGTTGTTCCTCCCGGATGAAGCCACAAGCAATGAGCTTATGAACTTCGGCTTCAATAGCCTCCATGATGTTTGGGCGGAACCGACGTTGTTGCTGCTTGCCGGCTTAACGTCGTTCTTGATGTTTAGACGGTGCATGGCGACCTGTGGATCAAGTCCGGGCATGTCTTCATAGCTCCAGGCGAAGACATCTATATACTCTTTTACGAGCATTATCAATTCTTCCTTTTCGATGAGTGATAAGCTTTCACTTATGAAAATAGGTTTGGGGTGATCTTGACTATCCAAGTTGACCTGGATCACCTTGTCTTCGGTAGGTGGCTCGCGCAGCTCGAACCGCTTTTCCCATTGGAGACTTAATTGCTGGACCCAAGGTTCCTCATCAGTAGCTTCTGCAGGTTCCAATTGACTGACTGAAGTCATATTCACAGTGAGGCCGTTGAACATTCCTCCTATGCTGATGTCAGAGTCCCACTCGGCAGATGAGCTCGACTGTAATGGAATTGGTTCGTCGTCTTTGACTTGAACCGTTACTGATGATGTGGGTGTGACATACCCTAACCCCCTGCGTGTACTATCATAGTAATTTGCAGGTTTCCCTCTTGGGACGGAGTTACGCATCAAGCTGCGTCTTCCTTTTCCGAAGTTTAGGCCGCCTGCCTGCTTCAAGTCATATCCCATCTTCTCCATAATATGGCGTGCCGGTTGCGCATAACGGAAGAACTGTGGGGTTTCTGAGTCCGAGCTTGACTCTGTAGCTGCAGGTCCCCGTGGCTGGGTTCTACCGAAGATTATCGACAATTGACCTTGTTTGGATGGAGGGATTACCAGCGTGGCCCCTTCTATAACCTCCACAGATGTAGTAGCCGAACTTGACTCATGTACGGGCATGTGCAGGGAGCCCTCTATGATGGATTTAATTGACCCAATACTCGCAGGATAACCAAAAGAGATACTCTCATTAATTACCCATTCACCCTCTTCATCAGAAGGGATATTACATTGGGGGTCATTGAGGAAACATGCTGTAATTGGTTCGCCAATCAAAATGGCTGGCACGCCTGTTTCGGATTCTGAATCCGCCTCATTGCCACTTTCATCATCGTCTGGCAATGGCTCTGCAGGCGTTCCGTCGGCCTCTTGATACAGGAGGGCGTCGGTGAAGTAGTTTTCCACCCCCTTGAAGGGTTGCTTTTCAGCGAAGACAGTTCGTACTGTCACATCATCTTCAACATATTTGAAGCATTGGTGGAGGGTGGAAGGAACGATCCAGTTGGCATGGATCCAAGGTCTTCCTAGCAGCAAGTTATATGATGTGTCAGCATCAATGACATAGCATGTCACTTCTGACTTCAAGCTTCCAATTCTGCAGCGGAGCCGAATCTTTCCAAGCGGATGGCTGCTCCCGGCGTTAAAACCGTATATTGTAGTGGTGGTTGCGGACAACCTGTACAATGGTATGCCGAGGAAATAGAGGAGCCTTTTGGGGATGATGCTGAGTGCAGACCCCGGATCGACTTGTACTCTTTCAATGCATGTTGAACCAATATATCCGGTGTAGTACAGAGGTCGATCGTGTTTGTTGTCCTTGAGAAGCATATCTTCCGCCGTGAAGGTGATAGCAGGCACCTTTGATTGTGCGTGATGGCACTCTGAGCAGGAAGGCCGGATCTCATCACCAGGAACCTCAGGCATGTATGTCAGAAAGGACTCTGAGTTGGCTAACGCATCTCTGAGTGCTTCTCTTGTCTCTTTAGAGAGACGAAGGAGCTCGTGTATTGTGATACGAGCCGGGATATTGGCTAAGTGAGCCAATATATCAAAGCGGAAGGGCGTGGCTAAACCTTGGACTGACGGTTTCTTCAACGCATGGTCGAACTGCACTTCCTTAGGCTTCTCCTTTCCCTTGGCTGGAATTGGAGTGGATGCCGGCATTGGTACTGACGTCGTTTGCTGTTGTATCTCGTCAGTAGACTTGTCATACTGCCTTAAGTATGATTTTCCAGACCGGGTGCCCGTCTGTTGAGGCGCATCTGCCTGCGCTGTGCAAGCATGCTTCTCTTCTTCTGAATCACTGAGGGAAGCCGAAGTAAGATTACCATCATCTGGCAAGACAGAGAGGACATTGCAGGACTTGCCCTTTTTGCTGGAGTCCTTCGACGTCCGCTGTATGTCTTGGACGAGGTCAGGGTGTATCCACATAACTTCCCCCGTCTCCAATGTCAAAGGGACGAGACCCTTGTTGTATTGAGTCATGGCTGGAGGATGCTTGACTTCCAACCGCGGTGCCGAGGCTGAATAGGTCCCGTCGGGAACTGTGACCTTCTGGGCAGTGCCGAACTCAAGAGTCACCATATTGGTAGTGACTTTCTTCTGTTCCGTTTTCAATTGAGGACGCCGGCATCTATTAGGGCTTGTATCCTGTCTTTGAGGACATAGCACTTGTCAGTAGGATGATGGACCATCCTATGATAAAGACGTATTTGGGGTCATTTGTGGGTCTATTTGATATTCTGGATGCCGAGACCCGATCATCAGGTAGCTTCATCTTATTTCCTTTGTGGAGCAGATGGAATATCGTGACCACCTGATCATCTCTGAAGGAATACTGTTTTGGAGGGAATTTAGGCTCCTGGCTGTTGACGCCGCTCTTCTTGGCCTTTGACTGCATGTCCCCGGTCAGCTCGACGGACATAATCTCCTTCCCTTTAGTTGAGAAGACTGCGGGAGATCGCTACGCCCTTTGTTGTTCGCGCCCCATTTGCTTCTAGGGGCGGATGGCTCAAACTTCTTAGCCGATTTCTCGGCTATCTCGCTTGTTCGACCCAATTCCTTCAAGTATGGGCTTTGACAGCCCCCATGCGGACTTCTACTTGATCCAAGAAGTTGTGCCTGCATGTCTGTAAGAGCATGGTAATGGCATCCCTGCTGGGCACATCAGAGATAGATTTCTGAACCGCTCAATGTATTCACGGACAGATTCGCCTTTCCTCTGCACAGTGGAGGAGTTTGTCCATGGTCACTTCGGTGTCATCCTCATAGAAGCGAGAGAGGAACCGAGTTTCTAGGTCAATCCAGGAATTGACAGAGCCGGAGGGAGGCTTCGGAACCAGTCGAAAGCCACTCCCTTTAAGGTGCCAATGAACAGCCTAGCCATGATGGCATCATTGCTTATAACATTACCAGTCTGAGACCGGAAATAGTAGATGTGCTGATTGGGCGAGCTCTTACCATCATACGTATGCAACGTTGGTGGTTTGAACTTTGGCGGATATGGCACCGAATCCCACTCCAGTGGGTAAGGACGAACTGCCCCTACTTTCTTTAATTCATCCCTCTGAGCCAGGGATGAAATTTGAGCTTGAAGGCCTTTAGGACTCGGCATCCAGGGAAGAGCCTCCTTAGATCTCTCCGTCTTGGGCGGATCATTGCTGAGATGTCCCTCCTCGTCATGATTACTCCCGGTTCATCATTCCGGTTGCTGAGGAGCTGAGCGAGCATCTGTTGAATATTGTCCAGGGCCTCTTGCTGAGTTCTAGAGGTCTGTTCCTGAGCTTCCAAACGCCGACGAAGATCGTCATTGGCGTTATCGGCCATATTAACCGATGCTTTGTCCGTTCGCACAGAACTGACCGTTGCTGAGGAGCATACCTGCTGTCTTCATCTTCTCCATCAGATGATTGGGGCGACCGCCTAAGTTGTGGCATGGTTGGGACCGTCGAGGAGGAAGGCTGTTCATAATTATAGGGTATCGCCACCCTGGATCTGGTGTTTCGGAAACACCTTCTTCTTGCACCAAGACTTCACCCAAGCCCGGGCTATAATCTGGATCTGGGGAGCCGAAAGGGGTATCATCAGATGTATGACCCTCCCTGTGTCGCTCTCGTCCTCTTCCGGTCATGTTGACGGACGCGAAGGCTGGGCCTCGCGAAGCACTCCTTTCATGATGCTTCTTTGTGGCATGTGTGGACGACCGGTTAAACGCCGATTGACTATGCGGAGATGCAGCCTGATTGGATATTGCCGACAACGGGCTGAATGGATTGTCACAAGTCGGCATCCTTTTTGACAACAAGGGAGAGGTGGTTTGGAGAGACTCCAATTCCCGCTCGTTTGCCAAGAATTGTCGCAGGTTAGGTTCAATAGAGCCTGAACAACCCCGTGGAGAGCCTTTCTGGAGCGTACAAGGGATAATGCTCCGTCCTCTTATCCCTACAGAAGGGATTAGTACTGAATAGTACTTTGGCGCTAGCTTCACCGATGGGTGCGAGCTTAGTGCCTGATGAATTGGGGAGCGGAGCACGCTGTGGTGCCTTGCCCGCTATTTTGCTGCGAAGGGGATCAACCTCAGATAACACTGCGGTCTTAGCCTTGCGGCCGCGAACCCAGTGAATTCGTTGCGGTACAATAGCTTCGCTTGTGAAAGCGAAGCTGACAGAAGGCTTTGCTGCGCCTTGATTCAGGTGACGGTATGATTGCCGTCGTGACTTTATGGCTGGCAGCATCGTCAGGGCAGATGGGCATCTTACCCTTTTCTTCGCGGGAGAGGCGCAGTCTCGGCATGACTACTCCGGAAGCTTTGGTTGAAGACTCCTGTTTAGGCTTCCATATCAGCCTTGACAGGGACGCCTAGGTTCGCAAGGAACCTGAATAGCCACAAGCGGGGCTGTGGGGTGCTGGCAAGATCCTGCCTCTGGTTTCTGATTTGAAACCTTGGCCATGAAGACCTTCCTGTGCTTTCGTGCTCGAAGCGTCAGGCCCCCCCAGAGAGGACTTCTTCAAATCTTCCTTGATCGATCTGGATAGCCAGGTTCTCAAAGTGCAGGATCTGGGCTGCGGGCATGTCTTCTTGTTGCGCCAGAGAACTGCGGCAGGTTTGCAGAGAACCTTTTCCGTCTCCGCAGAGACTTTGCTTGCAGATTTAGCCAGAGAAGATCTGGCTGCACCGGCTTTTTTGAATTCAGAGATAGACCCCGAAGGTCTGTTCGCCGCATTGCGACACTGATTCTCAGCAGAGGAGAATACAGTCCCCAGCGGAGTCGCCATCTTGTTTCCATTATGTTTGCAAAGGGGGAAAACTTACAAAAAAGAGTTTGAGGAGCTAAATTATAAGTATTCTCAAAAGATTACAAGTAGATCTCCTCAGAGATTCTGGAGAAGTGTGCCGATAGGAGTCTGGTCAGCGCGCGACCACTTTGTCCTTTGACGATGCGAGCGATGAGATTCCCTTCTCGCCTGGTTCTGGGAATCAGAGAATAGAGGATTGGTAGAACCCTCTTGCTACTTCTAAAAACCGCCTTCTGTGAGGAATTCCTTCTCGCCTGGTTCGGAGATTTCTTGAGGAAAAGAGGTTGTTAGGGTATCACCACCCTGAAAGAGAGAATATTTCTCTAAAGAGTCCTCTGAATTCGAGAACGCACGATGCGTTATGAAGAAGCCTCTGCTTATGGAGTCCTCTCTCTTTTTTTTCTTTGAAGTCTCTCCCGATCTGATCTCCCTGTCCCTGTACCCTTGATGGGCTATTATAGGGAAAGCAAGGGTATATCGTCCCCTTTGAAGATATGGAAACAGATTGAACCGAATCTGTTTGAATTTAGAAAGTAGCCTTCTGCGAGGCTAGGATAGCTTCTGCGGAGCTAGGAAATGGCAAGTCGTTCGATCTTTCGATTGTTTTAATCCTTTCCATCTCGTTGGGGATTTTCTCTGATTCTCTTACTCATTTCAAGAGTCAAGAGATTGCGGCAATCACCGCGCCGTATTTGAATCCTAATCGGATTTGATCAGATTGGATCCAATCTCATCAGGAGATTTGATTGTCAAGGTTTGACCATAGCAGGCTGATAGCGGAGCTGCCCGCTTTAAAGCTCAAGCGGAGCTAGAGGCAATCTTGGCGAGGTCCGAAAGAGGCTTTTCGGCGAAGCTGTCAGTTTGCTTCCTGGCGAAGTTGGATGCTGCTAGCCTCT
>JAVJIF010010855.1:0-107500 GCA_038442645.1 Agave tequilana
AAGATTCTGAGCCATAAACGGCTAGCTTTTGATCCCCTGTAAATAATGGTTCTCTTGGCCAGTTTTAGATAAGATTTTAAGAGGGTTTTTGAGCAAGTTTTCCCACCTTTCTCAGATGTTTTCCAACATGTTTTAGAGCTTAAATTCTATATTAATAAGAGTGCTTACAAGAGTGATTCTCTTGTATTTTCAAAAAAGGATTTCTTGAACTTTTCCTCCACAAATCTATCCTAATTTTTCTCACAAAAGCTTGAGTTTTTCATTGTCGTATCTATCCTATAGGAGCTTTGTTGTGAGAGTGTTTTTGGTGATCAAAGTGTAGAGATCACCAAGGTATCATCATTGTAGTTGAGGAGGCGAACTTATGGGTTCGCGTTGTGTAGAGCTCTTGAGGGAGCTCATTCTAGAGGTGCGGTCTCGGCAAGCTAGTGTGCTTGCGTGTGTTGTTCTTGCGGGAATAAAAGAGGGACTTGTGAGTCTAAGAGTTCTAGTATGAACTCATTGTAGGTGTTACGACACCGAGTGATCATGCGGGATTGTTATAGTGGAAATCCTTCATAGTGTTGAAGGCGGGGACGTAGAGCTAGTGTGTTCGAACCTCGAAACAATTCTCCTATTGCGATTGCTCATCTCTCTCTCTCTCACTTGTGTTTATATATCTCGCATGCTTATATTGGTTATCTCTTCATATGCTTGATATACTTATGCTCTACTGATATATATGCTTGGGTTGATTATTTGCTCATACTTGTATTTAACCAAAAGAGCCATAGTGGCACCTCAACTCTTAATCTATAGAATCTTGAGAAGATAGTCCACAACCCTTCACTGAGAATTCGGCTTCACTCTTTGGGTATACAAAGTGTGTTTATTTAGTTTGCATAAATAGTTTTTTTTAAATTCCACATTAGTTTGTATTAGATTAGTTAGTCACCTACTGATCCCCCTCTAGGTGACCTATAACTACTACTTTGTGTCTTTTATAAATGTTTACTTTATGCGGTGTTGGGTATATACCATGAAGCACAAAGGGAAAGTCCTGAAGTTGTTTGTTGAGTGAAAGAGGAACATGGAGAAAAGTATAGGAAGGAAGATCAAGATACTCCATTCAAACCAACGAAAGAGAGTATACAAGTGATCCTTTCCTATAGCTATGTCGTGATGAGAGCATAGAAAGGCACTTCACAGTAAGGAAAACACCGCAACAAATGAGGTGGCTGAAAGGATGTACATGATCTTGCAAGAGAAGTTCCAGTGCATGTTATCCAACACCAGTTTACAAAATATTTTGTGGTTGAGGCAATGACGTTTGCTTACTATCTCGTTAACAGGTTGTCTGCATCTGCGATAGGAGATAAAACTCCTTCAGAAGCATGGTCGAGAAGAGTTGCTCAGGATTATAATTCACTATGGGTATTTGGGTGTCTAACTTACTATCCTATCAAGGAAGACAAGTTGGGCCCGAGAGCGAGAAAAGTGTGTTTATAGGATTCAAGAAAGGTGTAAAAGGCTATAAAATTTGAGATCCGAAGGACAAAAAGTTTGTCTTGAGTAGAGATGCCATATTTGATGAGGCTTCATAATTGAAGCCTACAAATTCTCAGCAGGTGAAGAGTGAAATGACCGAAGGGATATCGTAGAAGGTGAAGAGTGATCCTACTTCACTGTTTCTAGAAATATCAGATTATTTGAAACCATACCTATGGTGACACGGGGTACTGGTCATGTAGCCGAGCAGGATGCTGTTGATGATGAGGATCAAGGACAGGCTGTGGGTGATGTTCAAGATTTCATTGTAGTTGGAAGAACCTGGAGAAATCTACGTAAGCTTAGTTAGCTCACTACAGATATAATTGTGGCCTATGCTTTCCCAGTTATTGAGGAGACAATCCCGTCTACATATTAAGAAACTGAAATTAGTTCAGAGTTCAAGATGTGAAAGGATGCCATGATGAGGAGATGAGTGTCTACACACGGACGACACTTGAGAACTATCAGAATTTCCCAAGAGAAAGAAGGTGATCAGTTGTAAGTGGGTGTTTGCAAAAAATAGAGATCTAGCGATGGTGATACTATACGCTATAAAGTCAGATTGGTGGCTAAAGACTACGCTTAGAGAGAAGACATTGATTACAACGAGGTATTCTCATATGTCATAAAACACTCATCAATTTGGATTTTGCTGGCATTAGTGGCACAATATGAGTGATCGGTCACCGATATTTCATAAATATTGTCACATTACCATATTTATTATCTAATAAATCCTATTGCTAAGTCTTATTTTTATTTAATAATGTGCAAGCACATTACTAATGAAGGTGAAAGAAAATTGAGCCCAAAAGCCCACCTTAATTCTGATTTAATTAAATTTAAATCTTAAATAACGATGGGGACAAATTTTCAGGAGGATAGAGATGATTTCAGCTGAAGATCAATGCAAATCAAAGGATATAAAATCAGTTGAAAATTAGTTAAATTTGGATCCAGTTTGTTAAACAAAGATCAATGAAGAATCGTCGAAATCAGAAGATCAAATAGCATATCTTCTGGGATATACATAAAGAAAATCAAATCCCCTCGATCTGACCATCTGGCCACATCAGGGCCCCGAATCTGTGGCCCTAGCCACGGATCCGCGGCCAAAGCCATCCGCGATTTGGTTAGAGAGATAGGGGAAGCGTTTGCTTCTCCTATCTCCTCACGCTCTTCCCTCTCGGGTTTTGGCTATAAATATTGCATTCTACAGAGAAGAATTGATGGAAGACTAGTTTAAGTTTTTTTTCTTATTTTTAGGATTTAGAATCATTATTAGTTAGTTTATGAGCAGTTGAATCTCAATTTTATTTTTATAGTTCAGTCCAAAATAAGTGATAGAGAGGAAAAGAGTGTGTAATTGACCGTTAAAGTGACAATCAGAGGAGATTCACCATTGCTTAAACTCTGCTCAACTTTACTGGTATGTCTATCTTTTCATTTCATTCATTTGTTTTCTTTTCCATCGTTATGAATAGATAAATTGGTTTTCTGTGCTCACTATTCTTTTTTCTTTATAAGTATTCCTCTAGATTGATTTCTATAAAAAGGACCCAATAAATCATATGAATGCCTAAACTAAGCCTCGTATATTGGCCAGTGTTCTTGAAGGCACATAAGGATGGGCTTGGACTTATCTTGAACTTCAATTTGAAAACAAGTCTTAAACTAGTTTTAATTTCATACTTGAGGAAATCTTGATGATTTAACATTCCATTTAAGGACCGTTTCAAAAAGAAGTAATTTTTTTTCAAAACTCATCTTATGTGTTTTACTTGATCCCTTCTAAAATTCTAATCATTGCCTATGATCTCATTGAGGCAATTTAATTTTCAAGAGAATGACACATAGTTGAACGATAGAACAGTGATCCTGAATTCTTCTTTATTAAAAACAAATAAGCACCATCACTTTTAAAGCATTTTAAAGATCACTCTCTCCAAAACCTTTTTCAAGTTTTAAGTTTTTAGGCATTTATCTAATTACATTTCGTTTACAATTACTATTGAAGAAAGCTAGAACAAGGTACGTTTGTATAGCATCTAGCATAGAAACATTCTTGGATGATTTACTTACTTTTTGATTGTTACTATTGCTTTATACTTGCACGCTTGCTCAATCTGTTTTAAGGGCAAAACCTAAAACATGATAAGGTGGAAAAGTCATTATACTTCCTTAGCCCACAAACCATCTCCAAGCACGCACAGTTTAAGCCTAACTTAAAATCTAATAGACGTTGGCCTTAGAGACATCTCGAACTCATTAGGAGATTATACTAAGGGGGGAAGGTGTTAGAATTTGACTCCTGCCAAATCAGTGTCAAAGGACTGGAATTGAGGGGCGAAACCCCCAAGGCTGGTGGTTTGGTTTAATTAGGCCTGTCGCTTTTGCACGAATATCTCCCACCAATCTTTCCCTGACCTGACTGATTAGCTTATGGTTAGAGTCTACATTATACTTCCTATGGACAATCAACCAGTTAGGAGTTGTCTAGGTCAAGATTTACCTTAGACTAGGCTTGGTTGCTTTCTTTTTTTTTTGTTGACTATTGGTGAACTTGTTTGTGGGAGTGTTTGTATATGCATCGTGGTCAAGAGACCAAAACACATCTAGGTTAACTAGAAACACATCACCACCCAAGCAAGAATCCAAAGCAGATCCGGTTATAACTCAACCAACATCTTTGTAGGATAGGTTATATCCCATTAGAACCACACTTCCATCTTGCCTCAAACTTGCATCTGTTGGTGAACACAACTTTGAACTCAAGCCTCAGTTCATCAACACACTCCCTAAGTTTTATAGCTTAGAGTCCGAATTTGAGAAAGTATGCTTAATGATGAAAATTTCACACCTTGTATATGATACTATTAGGTTGAGATTTGTCCCATTTGCTCTTAAGGACTTAGTCAAGAAATGACTTTACAGCTTAGCGGCCAGCTCTATCACTCATGGGATGGTTTCATCAAGATCTTCTTGAAAAAATTCTATCCAATTCATAAGACCGCTCTCATTAGGAAGAACATCATGCAGTTTAAGTAAGAACCTAGTGAACTATTTTGGAGGTACTTTGAGCGCTTTAAAGACCTCCTTGTCCAATGTCCTTACCATGAAATAGAGAAATGGTGACAATGTCAAATTATTTATGACGGTTTAGACTACTCAACCAAGACCCACTTAGAAACCATGTGCCAAGTGGGATTCTTGCAAAAGGATGAAAATGAAGGATGTGATGTATATGAAAATCTCGCTAAAAAGACCACCCAATGGGAACTAACTATTCAAAACTCTAGGAATTCAAACTCCATCTCTTCAAAAGGAAGTCTCCATTCAATTGAATCATCCATAGCTGTCGAGGCTAGAATAGCAAACCTAGAAAGAAGACTAGAAGTTTTAAAAACTAAGAAACCAGTTCCAGTCAATCAAGTTAGCCCAAACCAATTTTTAACTCTGAGTTGTACTTACTATCAAGGCATGAATCATGTGTTTGAGGAGTGTCTAGTATTTCAAACTTAACAATAATTTTCTGAACTGATGAATGCGGCCTTTTCGAGGCCCAACAATAATCTTTATGCACAAACTACAATCCTGGCTGGAGAAATCACCCGAATTTCTTATGGAGCTAAAACAATAATGACCAGTCATGGTCAAACCATTCAAACCACTTCTAACATTCCAATAATTCTTCCAATCATCAACCTAACTTTTCAAATTACCATCACAATTCTTCCAACCATCCACCAATTTTTTAAATTATCAACAAAATTTTTCCAACCAAGCTCCACAATCTTCCTTCCAAAATTCTCAACTTGAGAAGAGAATGACTGATTTTGAGAAAAACATGGAAAGGTGCATGAAGAACCAAGAGTTCCTCATGCAAATAGTACAGAAGATAGAGGTTCAAATTAGCCAATTAGCTAATGCACAGACTGAGAGACTAAAGGGTACCTGCCCAGTCAGCCAGTAAGTATTCTCAACAAGCCCATTTGGCTAAGAATCAACCGTTGAATCAATATAATGTTGTTCATACATTGAGGTTGGGAAAGAAAGTTGATAATCAAGTGTCAACACCGTCTAATTCCATTAAGCACAACCACACACAAGCATCCACCTCATTTAGTCCCAATCCTTCCAGATTTGATGAATCTGAAAAGGATAAGTCAACCAGTCAGATGCACAAGCCTATAGTACTATTTCCTAATAGACTGAAAAATAACAAGTAGAATCCACACATGGATAAGATAATTGAGATCTTCAATCAAGTGAAGATAAATATGTCACTTCTTGATGCCATCCAACAAGTCCCATCCTATGCAAAATTTCTTAAGGACATGTTCACCAAGAAGAGAAAGACTAATATTCCTAAGAAAGTCTTCTTAGCCACTAATATTAGTAAGCTACTGTCGGGTCCGATCTCTATCAAGTACAAGGATCCGAGTTATCCTACCATTGCCTGCACTATAGTACAAGCCGAGATTAGTCGTGCACTTCTTGACATGGGGCAAGTATCAATTTGCCCCTTCTCAGTTTATAAACAACTCAGATTGGGCGATCTTAATCCAACTCGAGTTACAACTTGCTAACCGTTCAGTGAAAGTTCACAATGGGAAACTTAATGATGTCCTTATTTGGGTCGGGGAGTTTATCTAGCTTATTGATTTCATAGTTCTTGAGACACAACCTGTGTCCAATCCTAGGGCTCAACTCATGTTATCTTAGGGCGCCCATTCATAGCTACTGCCAACGCGATTTTTCAACTGTAAGAATGGGCCCATGAGGTTAACCTTTGGGGACATGACTAGAGAAGTCAATGTTTTCAATCTAGAAAAGCAACCCCGTAATGTTGAGGATCAAATATTTGAAGTCAACCTCATTTAGAACTTAACAAGTGAACTGGAGAAGAATTGGAGTTAGAAACTAATTGTGACCTCGAGTCAGAGTCTGAAGACTTTAACCTTGATCAGATTGTCGAGTCTGTTGTGAATTGGGCCTCGAACCTTATTTCACCTAATATGGAGCCAATAAATTTGACTCCTCCTTTCAGTGAGCCTTCCCCTTTCTTAGAATTGAAAGCCTTACCTATACATCTCTTGTACGTCTATCTACGGAACAAGAGACTTTTTCTGTCATAATTGCCTCCCATTTAAATGAGGGGCAAGAAGAGTATCATAAAAATTTCTTAGAAAACAGAGGGAAGCCATTGGTTGGACTTTGACTGACGTAAAAGGATTGAGTCCAGCCATAGTTCAACATCGCATTCATCTCAATGAAGAAGCGACACCGAAAAGAGACCCACAGCGTAGGTTAAACCCTATAATGTAAGAGGTTGTTCATGCTGAAATTGTGAAACTCTTAGACAATGGGATAATCTATCCCATTTCTGATAGCCAATGGGTCAATTTTGTCCACGCGGTTCTAAAGAAATCTGGTTTCACTGTGGTGAAAAATGAGAACAAAGAGTTGGTCCAAACTCGACTTTCCACAAAAATTCGAGTTTGCATTGACTATAGGAAGCTTAATGCAGCAACTCGTAAGGACCATTTTCTGCTTTCTTTCATTCATCAAATGTTTAAAAAATTGGCTGGCCACGAGTATTACTTTTTCTTCGACAGTTACTCGGGGTATAATCAGATTCCCATTGCTCCGGAGGACCAAGAAAAGACTAATTTTACATGTCTATTTGGGATATTTGCTTATCGTCGAATGCCTTTCAGTTTGTGCAATGCCCCAGCAATATTTCAATGTTGCATGTTGAGTCTTTTCTCTGATATGGTAGAATGATTCTTAGAAATCTTCATGGATGATTTCTCCATCAAAAGAGAATCATGCACTCAATGTCTTCACCATCTAAAACTTGTCCTCCAATATTGTGCCTAGAAAAATCTGACACTTAACGGGGAGAAATGCCACTTCATGGCAAGACATGAAATTATCTTGGGTCATGAAATCTCTAAGAAAGGAATTGAAGTAGATAGAGCAAAAATTGAGATTATAGCTAAGCTTCCCATGCCTAAATGTGTGAAGGATATTCGATCCTTCTTAGGACACGCTAGTTTCTACCGAAGATTTATCAAAGACTTTAGTAAGATTGCTAGACCCTTAACTAATCTTTTAGCTAAGGATGTGTCCTTCACTTTTGATGATGAGTGTATAAATTTTTAGGAAAAGCTTAAGAAAAAGCTTATTTCTGCATCAATCACTGTTTTTCATTGATTTGCAAAGGGGAAAACTTACAAAAAGAAAAGGGTCGAGGAGCTAAATTACAATTAACACAAAAGATTACAAGTAGATCTCCTCGGAGATTCTGGAGAAGTGTGCCGGTAGGAGTCTGGTCAGCGCGCGACCACTTTGTCCCTTTGACGATGCGAGCGATGAGATTCCCTTCTCGCCTAGTTTAGGGAATCGGAGAACAGAAAGTTGGCAGAACCCTCTTGTTTCTTCTCAAAACAGCCTTCACTTAGGAATTCCTTCTCGCCTGGTTCCGGAAATTCCTTGGGAGGAAGGAAGGTATTAGGGTATCAGCACCCTGATTAGAGAAGCAGTTCTCTAAAATCTCTAAATTATTCGAAGCAAGAGAATAGATCTCTGTTTAGCCTCTCTCTCTCTATGCGCACGGTCGTCTGTACGTCCTTGCGTGTGCGTCTCTTCTTGTGGAGATTTTTTCTCCTTGTGCTCTGGTGGGTTATTTATAGGGAGAGCGGGGGTATAATTGTCCCTTGAAAATCTTGAAACAGATTGAATCAAAACTGTTCAAATCTAGAAAGTAGACTAGCTGCGAGGCTAGAATCAGCTTCTGCGAAGCTAGAAATAGCAGGTCGGTTGATCCTCTTGATCTGTTTTCCATATAGTTTGAAGATCTCCCTTGATCCTCTTACTCATTTTAGGAGAGTCAAGAGATTATGGCAATCAACTGCCAAATTTGATCTCAGATTTGATCTTGATTGGATTTAATCTTGATCCTGATTAGATTTGATCTCATCTGGAGATTTAATTGGTCAAAGGTTGACCATAACGGACCCGCAGCGGAGCTGCCCGCGTTGAGCTCGCAGTGGAGCTGGGAGAAGCATCCGGCGAAGTCAGAAGAAAGCTCTTCAACGGAGCTAGATAACATCTGTTACGAAGCTACCGAACATCCTTCTGCGCGGTTGCGTGTGGCTTCGAGCGAAGCTAACTTTCTGCGGAGTTAACTTGAGCACTTCAGGCGAAGCTGTAAGTTAGCTTCCTGATGGAGCTTTGAACGGCTCCAAGGCGAAGTTGGGCGATCTTAGCCTCTCAGGCGAGGCTATCCCTTTGGCTCATGTGATACTAAGTATTGATCTAACATAGCATCTTAGACCTGCTGAGGTCTGTTCAAAGACAATCTGGGCTCACTGTCTGCTTCACTAGAACAATAGAGTCCAAGTTGCTGCTTTGTCCCTCAGAGATGGCGAAAACTTGGTCATCGCTTGTCTATCATTTGTCTTTTGTAAATGTCAACAAGTTTTGACATTGTTCAGGCCAATAAGAATCTTGTCTTTTTTAAAGTGTCAATAAGACCCCCTTCAAAGTTTTTGAAAGTCTGCAATGGAATGGCTTAGACTTCAAAATACTTTGAATTGCTTTGATCGATGGTGTGTGAAGTACGAACGTCGCCATGGTGGTTGAGTTCAGCTTCGCTTTTAATCCTGCTTTGGGATAAATTCACCGAAGAATCATGTAGATTCGCGATTCTAAGTAGCTTCGTGTCTACGTAGCTCCGCGTCCGAACCTTTCGGAATAGCTTCACTTTGGAACGTCATTCCTTTCTCGAGGCCAACTGCTTTCGGCCAGTTACGAGAAGGATTATGTCCTTTCCCGAAGTTGAAAAAACTTCTTTTGGATTAACGAGGGAGATCATTCCCTCCTTGAGCATTTTGAGGGAAACTGTTTCCTTTCTCAAGGCTCAGTAAATGCCTTCAATTCGCTCGCGCTTCTATGCTTGAAGCCACAGCGGTGCACTCAAGCCATGAGGCCTATAAATAGGACACTTGAGGTCCTCTGCAGAGAAGCGGTCTGCTTACATCTTCTCTTGATTATTAGAGAGAGATACTCAGATCTCTGAACTAGTGGGGTGCCCACTCTAGTCATTATCCGGCCAAGAACCGATGAGTCTCGATCATCCAGAGACTTTACCAATGAACTAATAACTTTAGGGAGTTTATCTCCCTTAATTTAGCTTTAACAGCTACCTCAGGGATTGATTTCCCTTGTTCTTCATTTTGTATCTGACTGATCTGTAGAGAAGGGCTTCAGCCCTGTTTCCCAGCTTCCCCGTGAAGCTATCACGTTTACTTGATCAAAGAAAGATCACTGCATGCTTGCCTGCTAAGTTCGCCATATAGGCAAGGATTAAGACTTAGCCTCTTCAAAGTTGAGCCAGTCTTTCGATCTGATGAAAGAGATCGGAGATTTGCCTCTTGATCTTTTAGTTGAAACATTAATCCTAAGCAGGAGGAACAAACTGGGGCAGCTGATGTGTATTCCCAGAAGAGGTTGGCAGTCGCTTATCCAAGATGATCCACTTCGGGAAAGCGGACGTCACCTGTAAGGTCTCGGATCCTTTGCCAATTTTCATCAAAGAAGATCCAACTTCTTGATGGCAAAATCTGCCATTATGCGAAGGATTACGGCCTTGTGCAGGAGGAAGGCCTTTCGTGTCCAGTTGGTTAGGCTTGAAAGTAGATAAGACCACTCGTATGCCTTTTGAGCAAATCATTCTGTTGTACGAAACACAACCTTGATGTAGTAGTATCAATGTACCTTCCCTTTTAAATCAATAAAAGTTTAGTTTCCGCATATCTGATTTGCTTCTCCTTCTTTTCCATTTTAAGTGGACCGGCGGAGCTAACTTCATGCGAAGTTAAAGGCAGGATCCCATCTGAACCAGGAACGAGCTTCCAACGAAGCTAGCATGAATTCTCTGCAAAGCTCGAGCTGTGCTTTTAGCGGAGCTAAGGCATGTTTTTCGGCGAAGTTATTCATGCGTCGCGCGAAGTCAACACTTGACTTACAGCGGAGTTAGCCCTTAGTGGGTCTGAATCAGGGCTTCTTGGGAAGGCGCTTTAGGCGCCGTTTCAAATTAATTTGAAATGACAGCCTGTGCTCTTTTCGAGACGTCGTTTTAGGCGATCATCAGCCTATAAAAGCCTGATCGGGCTGAGAGAGAAGGTCATCACTTCTCTTTGAAATTTTCAGAGCACTTGACTCTTTTCTTCTTCTTTCTTCTTTACTTGAGAATCCAAGAACCTCCTCTGTTCTTCAATGGCTCCCAAGAGACGACCAGGAAAAGAGGTCGTAACCTCTACGACGGAGGGTCCTTCTCCTCCTCCAGTCATCGAACGACCGATTACCGGTAGGGATCTTTCCCTTTTGATCAGAGATTGCCATGTCTCTTTTAAAGCCAGTTTCTGGCAATCTTTTGATGAATCCAGGACGATCAATTATGATCTGATGATCTTAGGGAGTTCAATTCCCAGAATTTTCCTTGATTTCTTGATTGGGAATCGCAGAACCGAAGGGTCTCTTCTTCAAGCTTCCAGGCGAAGCTATCCCTTAGGCGGTTCACATCCTATTGAATGATAGGGTGCGAAGCTAGCCTTTGGAGTGTAATTGAAGAAGGACCTTAGTGCCCTTAAAATAATTTTTAGGCAGCAGTACCCTTCTGACGAAGTTAGCCCCTGTGGCTTTGTCGCGTTCTATTGTTCGAGGTCAAGCTTCTAAAGCGAAGCTAACGCTTGGATATTTTCCCGCTTCCTTCCTTCGTGTGGAGCGCGGAGTTAAGCTACAGCTGCGAAGCTAAGCTTCGGGGCGAAGCTATCATTAGACCAGCTTCGCTCAGAGAGCGAGGCTATGCCTTAACAATATTGCATTCTTGTTTTAGCCCTTGTTTGGCTAATGAACTAATCATAGTTTCTCTTTGTTCTTGCAGTGCACTACACTCCTAGCCCTCTGAACAGTCTATTTGGCACAGCCAGGGGCTAGATGGCAATGTCAGCCTTCAGTTTCAAGGGCAGGCTTCACTATTCAGCGAGCGAAGCTCTCCCGCTCGGGACACACTTATTCATGGTGGTGATCAGCGCACCATGAAGAGCATCTTAATTATTGCTCCCCTTGAAGATTCTGACCGAAGAATCTACCAGAAGCCCGGCTTCATGTTTGGAGATGCGGCGCCAGACCATGATCGCTAGCTCCTAGCCAGAGAGGGGCAGTGGATTTTCCAATTAGATGGCGAGAAGTTCTATCTCCCGTCTAGCAAGCGGCATTTTTCCTTGTCCTTCTTTCAATACGTGACAAGGGCTTGAAAGATGCAGTGGCAAGTGAGTCGGAGTACTGAATCCGTTCACGTAGGGAAGTTGATATTTCCCTCACTCGGTTACATAAGGATGGGGCCTCCTCGCTGCATAATGGGTCTCCACCCTAGGAATGTACTCTCAGACATCCCAGTGGGAGAAAATCCTGCGGTGGTTCAGACCTTTGAAAATAAATTCTTTAGGGTTCGTGGCAACTATCCAGCCACTGATTTCAGGACTCCAGGGTGGATTCACCCTCCGAAGGCATGGTGGAGGGATTTGACTCTATATGTCCTTGCTCATTTTGAGGAGGATCTGGAGAGGCTGGGGCTTTATGAGGCCGTCAAGGCGACCTATTATGACATTCAGATGAGCGTAGCGAACTTCTACGCCATCCTTGAGTTATACTGCCCGGCTACAGGGACTTTCTTCACCCCTGTTCGTGAATTGGGTATGGCTCTGCACGAGATGTAGAAAGTCTCTACTTTGCCTTTGGGATCTCTCCTATACGAAGAATATTTCCCTTGTGAGGCGGAATTGGCACTTCTAGAGAAGCAGGAGCCTACCTTATTTGAGACTTATCGGGAATTGATGTGCCACCTCTACATTTGCTCCAGTATGCATGGGAGCCACAAAGGAACTTCATGCAGTTTGAAACGCTAGGGAATTTATTTGTTCCCTGACATGAAAAATACCCTTGAAGCGGCTCATTGTGGAGTTACTGATGAAGACATCTTTCGTCGGATGCAAGAGCATTCTCAGGGGATCTAACTCTGGAAGAAGATGACGGCCCCTATGAGAAAGGCGATATTCTTCAGAGTTTTCACCACCAGGCTCATCGGCCGACGTCCCGGAAGGCACTTCTGGCTGGTTTCTTGACGGTCTGGTTGAAAAGATGCGTGGTGCCATCTTCATCTGGCGATGTCATTCATCCGACTGTCTTGTTGCCTGCTGTTCATCTAGTCCATGGTCGTTCTCTTGGACTCCTTCCAGCCATGGTGTGCGGTATTCAGAGAGGCCTTCACGCATTCACGGAGGCTTTCTGTAGGCCACCAATGACGAAGCGGGGAAAGGGGACTATTTTGCCCTGTGACGGACCAAACCTCAGAGTAGGTTTGCCATATACTTATCTAATGGCATGGTTCGCCCTCCACTATCCTTCTATCATCCAAGCCGGAGAGGAGCCACCAGAAGCTGTTCGAATGGCGCTTCTCAGTTGATTCGAGGGATGTTCATGGTCGAAGATTTATGTGGCTGCGGGCCGTAAGCTGTTGTGCCGTCATGACGTCTATAGCCTTTTCTGATGCTTCCCTTACATTCGTGATGCGGGCTATGGTGAAGAATTAAAGGATGTGGGAGAAGGGCAGATGTCATTGAGTCGGGGAGTCTTCGAATGGCTGGTTAGCATCCGGCCATCACACTTGTTGTATAGGAGTGGGGACACCTGTTATCTGGAGCCCTATGTCCCGAGTCGGTTTGCCCGTCAGTTTGGGTATGACTAACTATACGTAGGAAATCCAAATAGCAATCTGGCCTTCATGGGGAGTCTCATCGATGGAGCCCGTGCCTGGCGGTTCTTCATTCTGGCTGTACTGAGGCGCGGCTGTGCATGCCGCTAAGGACTCCAAACCTTTTGACGACCCTAGGATTCTGCCAATAGTACAAAACTCGAACTCCATACCCACTGGATATTCTATCAAATCCTTTGGTGTGAAGTTAATCTCTCAGCGGTTGAAGCGGAAGGTCACTGAGAAGAGCGAGGGTAAAACGGTTCGCGTCCCAGGCCTCAGGGAGTTCATTGCCGTTGATGATAGTGAAGCCTCGGATGTAGGAAGTCCTCGCTTCGAAGTGAAAACAGGTGCTGAGACTCCAGCAGCTGCCTCTGGCGTGGTGGGGACGGCCCCGTAGAACATGCCGATGTTGAAGAAGTGGAGGAAGAAGATCCCAACGTCCACTTCAAACGAAAACGGGAGGGTGGATCTCGTAGGAAGAGGGTAGTGAAGAAGCCTCGTCGCTACGCTCCTACGGTTATTGCAGAGGGAGAACCATCTGCAGCGCTTCCTCCTCCTGCCCCATTAGCAACTGAATTGTCGGCTCCTAAACCGACTACTAGCGAAGCCGCTCCGGACCTGGGTAAGATCAGTTTCGTCCTTGCAATACACTTTTTATGCATTCCAGACAGCTCATTATTTGCTTTGTGATTCAGGCACCGAGGCGGTGAGAAGCCCGAGAGCTGAAGCTGTCGGAGAACAAGGGGAGCATTATGATCCCTTGTTTACTTATAAAGAGGGCGATGAGGCTGGCTATTTCGCCGTCTCGAAAGAATCCGGAGATGATGCGGCTGATGTCGGTCCTTCGGGCGCTGAGATCTCGAAAGAAAGTCCCGAAGCTTCTAGCTCCTTTGGTGGACCACGGAGGGTTCGGCAAGCGAAGGTGGGCCGGCCATTCGTGTTGATTCCGCCAAAGATTTTCCTATGGAGCCCGTGGTGACTGATGCAGCCGTCAAGACGATTGAGGCAACATTATCTTTTGGTATTGTTTTGACCTTTTAGCATTTGCTATTTGTTATACCCTGCCTAAACAAAGTCTTGTCGCAGGTGTTTCACCACTGGGTGCATCGACTTCAAGAGAGCCAACCAATCTTCCTGAGGGATCCAGGGTGAACTAAGCACTTCAACCGCGGTGGATGCTGCTGAGTTGGATGCTTTGTATGGTGACCTACCCTCTTATCAGCCTGAACCAGCCAGAGGGACTGAAATTGAGGAGACGGTAATCATGGAGCCAATCTCACTTCCAACCATATCGGTGAGTGAGATGCCATCAGTTTCGCCAGCGCCGCCTATCTTGCCAGGTGCGGAGCTGAAGGTGATTACCAGTCCTACTTCCCCGACACTGGTGGTTGAGCCCGCTCTCCCGAAAATGGTCACTAGTCTACCTCGATTGTGGCTAGTGTACTAGTTTCGATGAAGACTCCTCCGAGATCACCGATGACCTCTCAGGTTGCTGCAGCCAGTGCTTCTACTATTCCTTCCATAGTGGTGTCAATAAAGCCGGTGGAATCTTCAGAGGCTGCTCATCTGCTAGGAGTGATTGAGGCCGAGAATGAATTTATGGCTGAGCTAGTCGATAGCTTTTATAAGAGCTTGAAGCGAGCCATCGCTTTGATTTTGAAAGGCTCGACTACCTCATTCTCTACTTTGAAGGTGGTCAGCATTGAGAGTATCCGAGACTTTGGAGGGATGACCAGGCCACTGCATTAGAACTTCTGGTAAACCAACTTGAGAGGGATGTAGACAAATGGCACCGTCTTAGCCATTCAGACCTGGAGTCTTCAGTTAATGAGCAGCTTGCGCACCTTGTCGCTCAGATGCACGAAGCTCATCTTGTCGCTCAGGAAGCTACTAAGGCCATTTCCTCTGACTTGAAATCCTTGGAGACAAGGAAGGTAGAGCTCGGGGACGCCATAGATGCTTCTAGCAGTACTCTTCTTGACGCTGAAGATAAAATTGAAAAGGCCAAGGACATGATCAGGAAGGCAAATCTTGTTTTATTCAAGGCTGAACCTGTGCGTCTTGAAGAGACTGCGCGGCTTGAGCAGCTTAAGGCTCAGAGTGACGAACTCTCGCGGTAGGAGTCAGCTCAGAGGGCAACCTTGGTTTAGGTTGAAGCTCGCTTAGCTCAGACGGCGAGCTTTAATGAGGCTGAGCTGAGGTCGTAGGCGCTTGTTAGGGCTGCTGATGATAGGAAGACAAGGCTGGCCTTTCTTGAAAGACGGATCAAATCTTATGAAACACCCTTATAGCTTGTAATATATGTGCCTTCATGTATCCCTTCGTTTCGAAATCAATAAAAGTAATTTTGTTTGACTCCCCTTGTCGTATTTCCAACTTGTTTTATCTTTTGAATTGTTGCTTTCAAGTTGTACTGTAGCCATTTGAGAAAACAGTCCGTATTGTACTGAATAATGAGACTTGGCTATCTGCCAGTTTAGAGGTCGCAATGACGTAACCAATTGAGAAGCCACTAAGCTCGAAGTAGTCCTTGTCGGACTTAAAGGTGAGACTTGGCTATCTGTCGGTTCAGAGGTCGCAATGACGTAACTGATTGAGAAGCCACCAAGCTCGAAGTAGTCCTTGTCAAACTAAAAGGTGAGACTTGGCTTTCTGCCAGTTCAGAGGTCGCAATGACGTAACCGATTGAGAAGCCACCAAGCTCGAAGTAGTCCTTGTCGGACTGAAAGGTGAGACTTGGCTATCTGTCAGTTCAGAGGTCACAATGACGTAACCAATTGAGAAGGCACCAAGCTCAAAGTAGTCCTTGTCGGACTGATAGGTGAGACTTGGCTATCTGCCGGTTAAGAGGTCGCAATGACATAACCGATTGAGAAGCCACCAAGCTCGAAGTAGTCCTTGTCGGACTGAAAGGTGAGACTTGGCTATCTGCCAGTTCAGAGGTCGCAATGACATAACCGATTGAGAAGCCACCAAGCTCAAAATTCTATCAAACGAGAAAATCACTGTCATAGGTTTAATGTTAACTTAACAGCGAAATGGATGCCAGAGGTATACTGTTAAATATAGCATGAAAAGGGTCTCGTTCTCACGAGGAAATCACTATCATAAGTTTAATGTTAACGTAACAGCGAAATGGATGCCAGAGGTATACTGTTAAACATAGCATAAAAAGGGTCTCGTTCTCACGGGGAAAACGAGAGAAATCACTGTCATAGATTTAATGTTAACATAACAGCGAAATGGATACCAGAGGTATACTGTTAAACATAGCATAAAAGGGTCTCGCTCTCACGGGGAGGAAAGAGGAAATCACTGTCATAGGTTTATGTTAACGTAACAGTGAAATGGATGCCAGAGGCTATACTGTTAAACATAGCATGAAAGGGTCTCGTTCTCACGGGAGAAACGAGGAAATCACTGTCATAGGTTTAGTGTTAACGTAACAGCGAAATGGATGAAAAAATCTTTATATGTGGTCTTACCATTTTATGGATGAGAATTAGTAAGTGATTTTGGAAAGGGAATCAAATGGTAACAGGTCCCTTAGGATTTTTAGCAAATCCTCAGCTGTCAATGGGTTTGATATGCCTTTACCAACTACCGTTTGAGTCGGGCTAGCCATACTATTCCCCTCAGCATGATGAGTTGTCGAGGAGTTATGTTGGGCTTAAAGGCCAACATTTTCCTCTATCCTTAACCATTAAAGGTGTTGGATCATTTGGTTAACGTATGTGTAACCTTGATTCTCCTTCGGGACAACCAGTGTATGACCAGGTTCCTACTGGTTATGGTTATATGATCCTATTTGGAGGAAGAGAGAGCTCTTTATGTGTACCTTAGATTTGAAGGTTTTGATCAGAGGTGTAATGTTAACTTGATCATGAGAAGGATCCTTAATCAAGGATAATACTTGTTTAAGAACTTGCCATTGATCGACATCATGAGTAAATCGCCATCTGAAATCATAAGGCGGTATGCTCCGTTTTAATAGACTGTTTCTATTACAAACGGTTCTTCCCATTTAGGCTGAAATTTGCCTTTAGTTTTGTGCGTCATGATCATCGGTCGTCTGACGGCTAAAACCAAATCTCCTTTCTGAAAGACTCTTTGTTTGACCTTCTTATTGAAGGCTTTTGAGATTCGAGCTTGATACAACTTGATGTGTTGCTGAGCTTGTAGTCGCTTCTCATCTAGGGCTTCGAGCTCTTGAAGACGCAACCGATCATTGTCCTCTGATGTGATCTTAGTGGTTAGAACAACTCGTAATGACGGCATCTGAATTTCCAATGGTATGACTGCTTCATACTCGTATACCAGGGAAAGGCGTACTGCCTGTCGGGGTTCGAACCGTGATTCGGTAGGACCAAAGACATTCACCAAGCTTTTCGTCCCAATCTCGCTTATTTGAGGAAATGAACTTTTTGATTAACTTGATGATCGTCTTATTGAATGCTTCCTCCAAGCCATTAGCGGCGGGATTATAGGCAGTTGAAGCAACATTCTGAATTCGGTATTTATTGCAGAATCGATAGAATACCTGGCTTATGAATTGGGGACCGTTATCATGGATGATCCGCCTAGGGACACTAAATCGATGAATGATGTGGTGTTTGATGAAATTAATCACGTTGGAAGTTTTGACTTCAACCAGTGGTATGGCTTCTGCCCACTTTGAAAAGTAATCGGTTATTGCCAGAATAAACCGGTGACCTTTTGTTGAAGAGGGGCTGATTGGCCCTACGACATCGATTCCCCATGCTTCGAATGGCCATGAAGTAACAGTTGGGTGGAGCAACTCCGGAGGTTGGTGTATGAAGTCCGCATGAATTTGACATGCTTTACACCTTCGTGCATAGTGGATGGCATCGGCTACATGGTTGGCCAATAATATCCAAATCTATGCAATCTGTCTTTAAGTTTTGGACCTGGCTGATGAGCTCCACATATGCCATCGTGTGCCTCTGAATTAGAAAGGCAACGGAGAAGGATACCGTCGTATGAACGACGGTAAAGTTTCTTCAGAGTTGGATTGTAGTAGAAACGGAGAGACCTTCGTCTGATAGATGCCACTTCTTTAGGATAGTCTGGCAGCAGACCATGTAAAGCATAGTCGATGAGAGGAAATCGCCAATCTCTCGGCTCAAGATCTGTCGAGATATTATAGACCTCTCGGGTTTCTTAACATATGTTTAGAGCAAACAAGGTGTCGAGTCGCCACTGTGAGGTGATACTCGGTATCGACTGGTAAGGCTAGTGATGTTGCTAATGCAGCAAGAGCATTCGCCTTAGTATTCTGAGATCGAGACACGTGCCCAATGTAGAAACCATCGAACAAATTAGCCAATTCGATGACCGTGTTATAATAAGGCACCAAGTCTTCATGACGAACCTCATATATGCCTTTAACCTGACTGATAATCAGTTTTGAATCGTCATAAGCTTCGAGGTAGCATACCCCCATTCCGTGGGCGAGCTGAAGACCAATGAGCAGAGCATTATATTCCGCTACATTGTTGAAGCATGATTCCGTCAGAGAAAATGCTCTAGGAAGGACATGATTCTGTTGAGAGATAAACACAACCCCCATGCCGGCAATGATTCTGCCTTTAGGGCCTATTTGTGATGCTCCATCGAACAACATGTGCCAAACTTCATCCTCTGAAGTTACATTGGACTCGAAAACTTCATCCGGAATATCTTCATGAAGTTTTGAGTGTTCCGGAACTGGATGAGCGGCCAAGAACTCTGCAAGGGCCTGGCCTTCAACTGCTTTTTGAGGGATAAAGATCATGTCATATTGAGAGAAAAGAAGCGCCCATTTAGCTAATCTTGAATTTAATGATCCTGGCTTCATCATGAGAAGACGCAAAGGATTCTCTCTGGAGATGACATGTATGGTTTGGCTGACCAAATAATGTCGTGTCTTCTGAACGGCAAAGACAAGAGCTAAGCACTCCTTCTCGATAGGATTATAGCGAGATTCCGCCCCTATCAGAGTCTTGCTCAGATAATAAATGGCCTATTCGTGACCATTGTCGTCTTTTTGATCAAGCAGGGCACCAAGAGAATGGTCCATAGCTTTCACATAAAGCAGGAATGGTTTCCCTGATGTGGGTGCTACCAAGACTGGAGGTTTTGTGAGATATGTCTTAACATCCTCATAAGCTTCCTGACAAGCTTAGTCCCATACAAAGGAAGCACCCTTTTTCATGAATCAGGTGAACGGTTGACATCGGCCTGAGAGATTTGCGATGAACCCTCTAATATAAGCCAGTCTACCTTGCAAGCCTCTAAGCTCTTTGAGATTTCTAGGTGGATGCCTGCTCATAACTGTAGGGTATTGCAACCCTAGATTTAGTGTTTCAAAAGACGCCTTCTTTGTGAACCAAGACTTGGCCAAGGCCCGGACTATAATCCGGATCTGGAGAACTGGAGGGAGCGGCATGCGACGCTCGTCCGCCCCTACGCAACTCTCGTCCCCTTCCGATCATATTAATGGATGCAGAGGGTTGATCTTGCGATACGCTCCTTTTGCGATGCTTGATCGGAGCTTACACTATCAGTTGATCAAAAACTGACCGTCGACCTGGAGGAGGGGCGGGGATTGGTCCCAGCCAGCAATGGACTGAGTGGACTGTCACCAACTGACATCCCACTTGTTGACAACAGGGGGAGTAGTTTGGAAAGATTCTGACCTCTATTTTCTTGTCAAGAATTCTCGCAAGTCAGACCCAGTTGGGCCTAGATGATCCAGCGCAGAGGCTCTGTTGGATTGCGCATAGGACGATGTCCTGCTCCTTTTATCGCCGCAGAGGCAATTAGCATTAAATAGTGCTTCAGCTCTAGCTTCGCGGCTAAGAACCTTGGGAATGCCCTTGGATGTTGAAGCTGCATAAGTACCGCTGTCAACACTTAGGGACGATCCCTTAGCTCCGCCACAAAGCGCGAGCTTAGCGCCTGATGGACTGGGGAGCGGAGCACGCTGTGGTGCTTTATCCACTATGCTACTGCGAAGGCGATTAGCCTTAGATAGTGCTTTGGCTCTAACTTCGCGGCTAAAAGCTTTGGAAAAGCCCTTGGGCACTGAAGCTGCATAAGCAACGTATCAGCACTTAGGGACAATCCCTTAGCTCCGCTGCAAAGAGCGAGCTTAGTACTTGAAGAACTGGGGAACGAAGCACGCTGTGGTGCTTTCGTTTCAGCTTCGCGGCTATGAACATCATGCGTACCCTGAGGTACAGTAGATTCGCTCATGAGAACGAGGCTGGCGTGAGGAGTTGCTGCTCTTGAATTGGGCGAAGATACGGTCATTGTTGTGACTCCGCGGCTAGCAGCCTTGTTGGAGCAGGCAAGCATCTTGCCTTTTTCTTCTCAAGAGAGATGCACTTGTGGCATAGCTACACCTGAGGCTTTATTCAGAGCCCTCTGCTTTGGCCTCCATAACTGCTTTGATAAGGGAGACGTAGGTTCGCAGGGAACCTGACTAGCCAGACGCGAGGCTGAGAGGTATTGGCAGAATTCTGTTTCTGAGGCCTTGGCCATGGAGACCTTTCTATGCTTCCGTGCATGAAGCATTAGACCACCCCCAGAGAGGACTTCTTCAAATTTTTCTTGGTCGAAGTGAATGACCAGGTTCTCGAAAGTGATAGGCTTGCACTGCGGGCCTGCTTCCTTGTTGCGCAAGAAGACCGCAGTAAGCTCGCAGAGAGCCTTATCTGTCTCCGCAGAGACTTGCTTTGAAGATTTAGCCAGAGGGGCTCTGGCCACATTAGCTTCCTTGAATTCAAAGATAGACCCGAAGGTCTGTTCGTCGCATTGCGACACTTGATTCTCAATAGTGGAGAAATCAATCCCCAGCGAAGTCGCCATCTTGTTTTCCAATGATTTGCAAAGGGGAAAACTTACAAAAAAGAAAGAGTCGAGGAGCTAAATTACAAGTAACACAAAAGATTACAAGTAGATCTCCTCGGAGATTCTGGAGAAGTGTGCCGGTAGGAGTCTGGTCAGCACGCGACCACTTTGTCCCTTTGACGATGCGAGCGATGAGATTCCCTTCTCGCCAGGTTCGGGGAATCGGAGAACAGAAGGTTGGTAGAACCCTCTTGTTTCTTCTCAAAACCGCCTTCACTTAGGAATTCCTTCTCGCCTAGTTCCGGAGATTCCTTGGGAGGAGGAAGGTATTAGGATATCAGCACCCTGATTAGAGAAGCAGTTCTCTAAAATCACTGAATTATTGGAAGCAAGAGAATAGATCACTGTTTAGCCTCTCTCTTTCTCTGTTCGCACGGTCGTCTGTACGTCCTTGCATGTGCGTCTCTTCTTGTGGAGATTTTTCTCCTTGTGCCTCTGGTGGGCTATTTATAGGGAGAGCGAGGGTATAATTGTCCCTTGAAAATCTGGAAACAGATTGAATCAAATCTGTTCAAATCTGGAAAGTAGCCTTGCTACGAGGCTAGAATCAGCTTCTGCGAAGCTAGAAATAGCAGGTCGGTTGATCCTCTTGATCTGTTTTGATCCTTTCCATATAGTTGGAAGATCTCCCTTGATCCTCTTACTCGTTTTAGGAGAGTCAAGAGATTATGGCAATCAACTGTCAAATTTGATCTCAGATTTGATCTTGATTGGATTTAATCTTGATCCTGATTAGATTTGATCTCATCTGGAGATTTAATTGATCAAAGTTTAACCATAACGGACCCGCAGCAGAGCTGCCCGCGTTGAGCTCGCAGCGGAGCTGGGAGAAGCATCCGGCGAAGTCAGAAGAAAGCTCTTCAGCGGAGCTAGATAATATCTGTAGCGAAGCTACCGAACATCCTTTTGCACGGTTGCGTGTGGCTTCGAGCGAAGCTAACTCTCTGCGGAGTTAACTTGAGTACTTCAGGCGAAGCTATAAGTTAGCTTCCTGATGGAGCTTTGAACGGCTCCAAGGCAAAGTTGGGCGATCTTAGCCTCTCAGGCGAGGCTATCCCTTTGGGCTCATGTGATGCTAAGTGTTGATCTAACATAGCATCTTAGACCTGCTGAGGTCTGTTCAAAGGCAATCTGGGCTCACTGTCTGCTTCCACTGGATCAGTGGAGTCCAAGTTGCTGCTTTGTCCCTTAGAGATGGGTGAAAACTTGGTCATCAGCTTGTCTGTCACTTGTCTTTTGTAAATGTTAACAAGTTTAGGCATTATTCAGGCCAATAAGAATCTTGTCTTTTTTAAAGTGTCAACAATCATATCTGCACCGAATTGGTCTAAGCCATTCGAAATCATGTGTGATGCTTCTAATTTTGTCATAGGCGCTGTCCTAGGATAGCGCATTGATAACAAGTAGCACGTGATTTACTACTCTAGTAGGACTCTCAATGATGCTCAAATGAACTACACTACAACCGAGAAGGAATTCTTGGCAGTAGTGTTTGCGTTAGAGAAATTTCATCCCTATCTACTAGGGTCCAAAACCACAATTTTCACCGATCATTATGCGCTAAGATACCTAATGAGGAAAAAGGATGCCAAGGCCCGACTCATTCGTTGGATCCTCCTTCTTCAAGAATTTGATCTTTAGATTTGAGATAAGAAAGGCATCGAAAATGTCATTGCTGACCATCTCTCGCGTATTCCAAACTCTCTATGGAACAAATTGCCCATAAATGATGACTTTTCTATTTTTAGGGAATCTTGGTTTGCTGATATAGTGAATTACTTAGTCACAAATCAAACTCCATCTCATTAGTCTAAAAATGATGTATACCAGTTCTTATCTCAAGCCCGGTATTTTTTGAGAGGAACTGTATCTTTTTAAGTACTGTTCTGACCAAATCATTAGGAGATACATTCCGGATGAAGAAATTAAGAGAGTTTTGTCCTTCTGTCACGAGCTTGCATGCGGTGGACACTTTGGTCCCCGCAAGATTGCTAAGAAGGTGCTACAAAGTGGGTTCTATTAGCCTACTTTATTCAAAGATGCTTATGAATTTTGCAAGACGTGCCCTAGATGCCAAATGGTAGGAAGGACCTCGAAATGAGATATGATACCCCTCAACCCAATTCTAGAAATAGAACTCTTTGATGTTTGGGGCATCGACTTTATAGGTCCATTTCCTAATTCATTTGGAAACCAATACATATTGGTTGCTGTGGACTATGTGTCCAAGTGGGTGAAAACCATTCCAAGTAAAACTAATGATAACAAAGTTGTCATAAAGTTTTTAAAAGAGAACATTTTCTTGCGCTTCAAAACTCCTTGTGCTATCATCAGTGATAATGGTACTCACTTTTAAAGTAGATCCTTTGAAGCTCTTATGCGAAAGTAAGTTATAACTCACAAGTTGTCCACACCTTATCATCCTCAAACCAATGGACAAATGGAGGCCTCATATAGACAAATCAAGCTAATTTTGGAGAAGACATGAATCAAAACCGAAAAGATTGGTCCACTAAACTTGTAGATTCCCTACGAGCCTACAGGACTGCTTTCAAGACGATTTTAGGAATGTCTCCTTACAGGTTAGTCTTTGGGAAGGCTTGCTACCTACATGTTGAGTTAGAGCAAGGGGCTTTATGGGCAATAAAACAACTAAATTTGGAGTTAAAAAGGCCTGTGACCTTCAAAAATTAAAATTTTCCGAATTAGAGGAGTTGAGAAATGAGGCCTAAGAAAATACAAAGATCACAAAATAGAGAGTTAAGATTTTTCATGATAAACATATCATAAGGAAAACTTTTGTCCCTGGACAAAATGTCTTACTTTATAATTTTAAGCTTCATCTTTTTTCAAGAAAGCTAAAGTCAAGATGGACTGGGCCATTCATTGTTAAATTTGTATTTTCACATGGTGCTGTAGAGATCAGTGACACCAAGAATGCGAATGATTTTAAGATAAATGGTCAACACCTTAAAACCTTTCTTAGAATCGGTGCCGGTAAATGAAACGGTTATAGGTCTTTTTGACCCAGTGTATCAGTAACTTTACCTCTTTTACATTCCAATAAATAAAACGACAATGTCTTCTACTTCTATCGAAGAGCATGAGCATATGACTCATGTGCCCTATGCCAGCGCAATAGGTAATTTAATATATGCAATGGTATGTACAAGGCCCGATTTGTCACAGGCTATCTCAATGGTTAGTAGATATATGCATGATCCCGATAGGGGTTATTGGGAGGCAGTAAAGTAGATTCTACGGTAAAGGTACCATAGATGTTGGTTTGGTATTTTAAAAGGATTCTACATATAAGCAGGATTGTATAGGATATATTGATTCCAACTATGCTGAAGACCTCGACAACGGCTGATCTACAATGGGATTTGTGTTACATTATCCCAAGCATCGGTCAGCTTGTACTTTATTCTACACTCTTTGTCACATTATCTGCTATGGAGGCTGAGTACATGGCTATGACGGAGGCTATGAGGAGGAAATTTGACTTCAAGAGTTGCTTGACGACTTGGGAATTGATCAGATCTATTGAAGATCAACTGTGATAGCATGAATGCTATTTATTTGGCAAAGAATCATGTGTATCATGTAAGGATGAAGCACATTGATGTTAGGTTTTACTTGTTTGGGAGACTCTTGATGAAGGTGACATCGAGTTACAGAAGATTCACATGAAGAAGAATCATGTTGATATACTTACTAAGGTTATTCCAGGAGTTAAGTTTGTACATTACAAGGAGTTACTCCAGATCCTTCCAGTTGCTTGAGCTCAGTGGAGCTTGTTCAGATGAACTACAGATGGCTTGATCCCCTGGTAGGGTACATAGGCAGTCACATTAGTTCAGTCCCAATGGTGTGACATAGTGCCATGTTGTGTTCGACACAGATTTGAGAAAACTTCACCGAGGTGGAGAATTGTAGGGAGATAGTGTAAAATCTTGATGGTAGAACTTTTAAACTCATCTGAGATGAGAATGAAGAGAGATTGGAGTTTAAAAGAAAAGAAGAAGCTATGTTCCTAACTGAAGATAGAGAATCAGTCGACCAGTCATGAAGAAAATGTGCACATTGAGTTGCGGTCGACCGTCTGGTCGACCGCACAAAAACAGGCATTCGCAAGAGAAGGCATCGGTCGACCAGGCAGTCGACCGACTGAGACTATCAGGAGTTGCTGAAAATCTCGATTGACTAACTTGTCAATTATAGAAGGATCCGATCGACTGTAGAAGGATCTGGTCGATCGACTGGTCGACCGGAAGACGCGGCTGACAGTTTCCTAACTTGATTCAAAGTTCGTTTCTAATCCAAATTTGGATATGTTTGTTTCTTTAAACTCAAGGACTCTCTCTATATAAAGAGAGGCTATTATGTATCTGATAATTTGATTGCTTGAATAAGATCTCTCTCCCCTTTTACCTCGAGTACGTAAGTAAATTACCGAACCTCGTTAAATTGTTTGTTTGAACTTTTTTCCTTTGCTTTCTGTGTTCTTGCGTTTGGCGATTAGCCACTGGTGACTCTCTCCTCTACGAGGGGGATTCCAACATGAAAGAGAAAGAAATAAATATTTAAATAAACATATTAATGTAACAATTCTTTTAACCTAATCAAGCACAAGTATAGTTATAAACTGCATATAAAAGAGAAAGATACATTATCCTATTACTTCATGTATGTTATTTTTCACATTTCAGCTTCTTCCACTAATTTAACAATACAATATTATTAATGATAGTTCTTTTCAAGGTGTTTCATCCCAGTTTAACTCTTGTATACATACTTTAAATAAGGTCTAACTAGCTCTAACAAGATGTATTCTGCAGTATATGCAAGATGTAGCATGTGATCTATTTGAATATTAGAACATATAACTTGTAGATAAGCATGACCAAGAGAAGATATAGCATATGAACAAGTATGAATTGAGAAAGACAGATTGTACATTATAAAGTTTGTATTTCAAACATTTTCCAGAGGCATACATTGTACTTTTGCCTGTATCGAATAAACTCTTTTGGGAATCATGCTTAGTCCACTGTTGGATTTGATCTATGATTGGACACACATATTGCATAATTATTATTACATTCCTGCATCTATTTATATTAAATCCTGCAATTAACTGTCTTAATGTCTAAATTATGCAAGATATGGTTGGAAAGAAGATAATCAGAAATCTAGGCCAACTAAATCAGATTCTTGGGAGAATTTAAATCACTAAAGATTGAGCATTCAGAGAGGATAATCCCAGGTATAATTCAGTTAAAATCAGCTTTTTGAAGATCTAGTTGGTTAGCTGAAGAATAAACAAAGATAACGTCAAATTCAGATTCCAAACTGAAAAACTACTAGGAGATAAAACTAAATCGGGAATCAACGGACCACTACTCCCTGGATCTAGCCCTGTGTCCAAATCCTGGCCGCAAAAGCATGGCCAGAGCCATATTTTTGCTGTAGTCTATTTGAATTTGGTGAAGCGTTTACTCTCCCTATCTTTGTACGCCCTCCCTTATCTCATTTCTCCTATAAATACCTGCATTTCTGAAGGCAAAAAGGTTACCACTCTAGCAGAGAGTTAGAACGAGAATTTTTTTAGCTTCAGTTAAGTTTTATTCCCTTTTTAATATAATTTTTCAGTTTATTTTTAAACTAGGGTTAGACTGATGTTAAAAGAGAGTATGTTGAGAGTAACACCATTGTAATTCCCTATCTTTTTTATTTTTTTAATTTCATCAAAAGTTTACATTTTATGTTCTTTGACTTCTTGTTTCTTTTGATTTTGATTATAATCCAAGTGAGTTTTATAGCATCGGAATCACCTTGCATTTGCCAGTGCCACCGATAGCTCATGACGATAGATTCTTCCTTTGGAAGTCTGTATCATTTCATGCTTGCTCCACATAGTTTTGATGATGTAATATGAATGGGTAATCCAATCTTATGGGTTATGCGTTGATCGCCTCCAAATCAAAGTAAACATTGCCAACGATTCAAGATAAGTAATCGGCCAAAAAAGGTAAGAATTTTTAGTCTTTCTTTCTTTTTCTTTCTTAGTTTAGAATTACTTTTAAAACCAACTCTTTCCTTACTCCTTTCATTTATTTCTTTTAACTGAAAATGATTTCAAAACATTCACTATCACTTCTTCTATTTCTTTTCCACTTCCTTTCTAACTTAACTCAGATTTATTTTCGTTTATTTCAAAACAAAGAAGAAAGACATTTAATCGGTGTTAATAACTTAAAAGAAAAATTACTTAAAAGCTTCTATTGTAGTCCCTTCTTATGGTCACAACCCGCATAGCCACTTGCTATAGCGGTAGAATTGAGGAACTGTGTACTTTCTTAATCTATTAATAAGCTTTTATGTGCATGTATTGATTTCAGGGAATGAACTACTGCAAAATACATATAAGTATCTCTGGGCCTCTGCTCTAGAACGCAGAGCCCAGAAGCTCTTAACTCTGTCGCGCAAACGCGGTAAAAGTGACGTTTTCGCGACAGTTTGAGTGGATTACTAATTCTGCTTTCTTGCAAGGTGATTGTGTTTTAGTGTTTTAGCTTCTGCAACTCTTTGCTTCTTTGTTTAGCTTACCTTGCACACTTTCTAACCTCAACAATAACTTGGTGATTGTAAATGCTAAAAAATGGTTAGACATTGTATTTTAGGCTCTAGTTTAATTCGTTACATTTTTTTTTACTATTGAAAAGTGCTGAAGAAAAGGTACGTGTGCATAGCATGTAGTATAAGAACACTTTTGAATTGTTTATATAACTTTAGTGTTGCTTTTCATATATGTGTACACGTTGTACTAAAATGATTAAGGGCACATCTTTAAATAAGATAAGGTAGGGAAGTCCTTACCCTTCTTTAGCCTGAAAATCATCTCCTTACTCACTAGCCCAATCCTAACTTAGAACTTAGTAGACATTGACCCTAGGGGCATCTCAGACTCATCAAGAGATTGACCTAGGGAATAAGTCATTAGAGTTTGACTCTAGTTAAATCAGTGTCAATGGTTGGGGATTGAGAGGCGAAACCTCGAAGAACAATGGTTTGACATAATTAGGCTTATTGCTCAAGCACGGATACCTCCCACTGATCTTTTCCCTACCTGCTCGATTAACTTGCAGACAGAATGCTGCAATATACCTCCCGTTGACAGTCTAACTAGTTAGGAGTCGTCTAGGTCTTAGGTCTACCCTAACTTAGGCTAGATATTTCTTTCTTTTGAATGATTACTTGTTTGTTTGTTTGTTTTGTTTATTTTTGTCATTTTTTGTGTGAAATAGATTATAACCACAATTATTTCAACTTTAATAGTGATTGGTAGTGAAAAATGCATTTTATCATAACATTTACCATCACATTTTCATATTTATTCATTTAATTCTGCACATTTATTAATATTTTATAATTTATTGTGTGCAGGCCTCGAAATAATAAAAAGAAAGAATTAAAGCCTAAAAGAGCCCAAAAGCCCATGTTTGAAGCCCAAGTGCAAAAGTGCAAATACCAAATGTCAAAATTGCAAATACACAAGGGCCAAAGTTGCAAATATCAAAGAAGAGGGAAGGA
This sequence comes from Agave tequilana, assembly GCA_038442645.1. Taxonomy (NCBI): domain Eukaryota; kingdom Viridiplantae; phylum Streptophyta; class Magnoliopsida; order Asparagales; family Asparagaceae; genus Agave; species Agave tequilana. The sequence continues at coordinate 28,865 of JAVJIF010010855.1, forward strand.
TGGACTTCTATTCAACCCTAAACACTTGCAGATGAGGATAAAAGCCAAAGAAGGAGAATTTAAGATCACAAATTCGTGGATAAAAGATTTGGGATCTAGGTAACTTGATTCCCAAGTTATATCCAAATCCAAAGATGAAGAGCCTAGATTCAATTTCCAAAAGGATAAACCCAGATGGACGGACCAGAGGATGCCACGCGAGAAAGCGCGTGGCATTTGGCTACAAAAGTGCCACGTTCCGCGGCAAAATTCCCATTTCCGCGGCAATCCTGAGGCGGTTGGCGATGCGTTTTCGTTGAGGAGTTGTACTGGGACTCTACTTCCTATATCTCCTATAAATACCCCTGCAGAGCAACAGAGAAGGGGCGTCCAGAGGCAGAGGCAGAGGGCCAAATCTAGGATTTAGGTTTTGTAGTTTAGATTTTCTTTCCTCCATTGTAATTTTATTTTTTTCCTTTTTGTAAAAACTGAGAGGAGATGATGTTCTCATGGAGGAAGGGATCTACTTGTACTGATGGTGACAGTCGGTGTAAGTTTTATTTTTTCACCATTGTTTAATAATCGAATCGAGGTTTGTTTTTGTTCTTTTATTATTTTTGTTTTTTGTTCTTGTTTAATCTTGTGTATCTCAGTATTTGCTTTCTTCTATTTTCTCTCTAATGTCTTGCCCACCATGAGAACCAACTGCTTCGAGACTACCTAGCCTAAGAAGAGCCCTTGATGGCCTATGGCGATGAACAGGTCTTCATAGTTGTCTTTTATTTCATAGTGTAGATTAAGAAGGCGGACGATCCTATACGCCATGCTTGTACGCCTTCCAAGAAAAGGTAAATCATCGCAACGGTTCAAAAGGTAAGCAGACTGAAGAGGTATGTGTTTCTTTCTTTCTTTCTTTAGTTTAGATTTCTATCTCTATCTCTCTCAAATTCTTTTCACCACACTTCCTTGTAAATACCATCATAACTAATAAAATAAATAAAAATTTTAGAGAATCTTACAAACGCTTCCATCGCTAGTCCCTCCCTGAGGATCACGACCCGCATAACCTTTGCTACAACGGATAGTATTGAACACTGCACACCTTTACTTCTAAATCTAACATCTATATTTTTGTGTGTAGGTAAAAGTTCAATCAAAACATTGGCGCCGTTGCCGGGGAGGGGGACGGTAAGTTTTTCTCTAAAATAAAAAAAATTATTAACTAATTCTTTTATTCTTTTCTGTTTGCAGGTTTGGAGAACAGAAAAACAGCAGCAGAAGTGAACATATAGCAACTTTGTGCCTCTGCCCTCGAAGGCAGAGCAGCAGAGCCTGTTACTTTGCCGCGCAAACGCGGCAATAGCCGCGGTTCCGCGGCAGTAGCAGTGAACTACTGATCAATTTTTCTGCAGGTTGCTGAAATTGTAATATCTGCTTTCTGCTCTGTTAAAATTTTTTCTGTGATAACCCTGCTTACTGCTAATTAATTCAACAGTAAAATATTTGTTGTTAATGATAAAAATTGATTAGACATTTGCATATTAGGCACGCGTCTTTTCAAATACTTTATTTTACTGTTGAAGAGTGCTGGAGCAAGGTACGTTCGCATTGCATGTAGAATAGGACTCATCTCTTGGTTGATTTTCATGCTTTGAGTGAATCTTATTTACATATCTTGTACACTTGCATAAAAATATCTTAAGGGCATAACCCATTAACAAGATAAGGTGGGGATTTCATCACCCTTCCTTAACCCAAAAATCATATCCAAGCACTCACTAACCCAAGCCTAACTTAAATTAGTAGACGTTGGCCCTAGGGACATCTCGGACTCAATTAGGAGATTATCCTAAGGGGGAACAGTGCTGGAATTTGACTCTTGCCAATCAGTGTCTAGGAAGGGGATTGAGGGCCGAAAGCCCGAAGATTGGTGGTTATTTAATTAAGGAACGTCTTTGACGGAAAACCTCCCACCACTCTTGCCATGACCTGGCTGATTAACTTGTGGTCAAAGTCTGCACCCTACCTCCCGTGGACAGTCTAACCAGTTAGGAGTCGTCTAGGTCATAGGTCTACCCTAACTTAGGTTAGAATTTTTTTCTTTTTGTTTGTTTGTTTGTTTTTTTTTATTTGTTTGTGTTGGTGTGATATGGCATATAATAATAATTTTTCCAACTTTAATCCATATTACACACCTAACTCTTTTTCAGATATTACCAACCCGGCATATCATAATTTTGACCAATCTAGTGTGCCGGAATGGTTTTATCCAAATGAATATAACCCATACCCCCCATCTTATGACCATAATTTTCATACTTTCAACTCTTCACAGAGTTCATGGGGTTTCGATTCCCCGGAGTCCAATTTTCAACCGACTTGTCCTCCGTCTCCACCTTGTCCACAATATTCCCAAGAGTCATACTCTGATCCACCCATTCAGAATAGAATACCATCTATCGGGGAAATGATAAGTATGCATGAGTCCAAGCAACAATTACCATTAATCGCAGACATGATTATGCGTGAGTCCACCGACTCACAACTTCATTACGATTACACTTCATCCTTTCAAGTCCAATCAAAACATGATGCACCTATCAACTATGAAAGGATGCTTGCTGCCATGACTCAGGCTAGATTAGCCCGTGATCATGATATAGATATGATGGTTCAATCTTTGCGTTCTCACCGTCCGGCCAATTCTAATATCGCTGACCATTCTCTTAGAGCCGACAAACCAAGTTGCTTTGGACAACAAGATTCTAATTCCGTGCCATCATGTGAACTTGCCGAAACTTCAAATTTTTATAACTTGGCAAGTTTTTCCTTTCCTGAAATAGAACTTGAGCATGAATATGATCATGATCTTCCACTTGATGATTCAATTTTACTTCCTGATTCAATAATGACTCCGGTATCGCCACCTGATTTTACTTTTCCCGAGTCAACATTGGATCCTGTTCCAATTCATCATGAAATTGAGTCACCCATTTTTTATGATCATATTGAACTTGACCAATTGTGCAATTTTGAAAGTCCCATGGATAAATTGGCAAGTTCTGATTTTTATGTAATTGAACCCAATGAGATATGTAACCTAGATTCTCAAATCTGCGATCAAGTTCAAATTCTCGAATCATTGTTGACTCCTGTTTTGTTACCCGACTTAGGTAATATTTTAGAGTCAGTTTTGGTTCCCACACCTATCATTCCTGAACTTGAATCACCAATATTGAGTCACATTCCATTATGGGAAGAATATTGTGGACTTGAGTTTCAACTTATTGATTTGGACCCACTTCCTGAACCTAGTCCGACTCCTGAACCATTACTTGATTTAAGTTTCTTTCCTGAGTCGGTATTCTTTCCCGTACCCATGACGTCCAAGTCAATAACTCCATCTTTTCATACTCCATTTTGGGACAAGGAGGTTGACACAATTGACTCTGAAATTTATTATGAAATTTGGAAATTTGATGGGTGGAAATTTTAAAAAATGATCACACATACATTTTCGTGGGTTATACAAGAAAAAATTTTGGTGGGTTCCTCCATGAAATACTATATTATCTTGATTGAGTAGCAACGCTTGGCCCAATTAGACCACCACCGAACCACCACCTTAAGGTAACTTCCGTCTTCCCTTGTTCTTTTTCATGCATATATGCATTCATTTCATACATTGAGGACAATGCATGAGATAAGTGTGGGGGTGGGCTTTACTAACATACTAACTTAGTTAGAAACTAACAAAAATTTGCTAATAAAAAAAATTCTAAAAAAAAGTCAAAATATATATAAAAAGGACAATATTTTGACTTATCTTTTGAAAGAAATCTAAGTTAGTCTTAAGAATTAGGAAAATCATGATTAGGATTTCTAAAAACTTGGTCAAAATAAATAAATTGTTGAATTTTTAAGTATAGGAGGAGAAATTGAATAAGTAGTTAGTCTTAATTTTTACCTTAATGAAATGTGCATATCTAATGCATATCTAGAATTCTAAGACAAAGACCTTGCGCCTCATAAAAAGTTATAAAAAAAATATATCACCAATTAAGCTGGATACATGTGCCTCAAGAAGCATAAGTACTCATGCCTAAAGGTGAGTAAATAAAATAAAGTCCTTAGTTTTGGGGCCTAGTTCACTAGAATTTGAGTCCGCGGGGTGTTTTCTCACCTGGTGCCCTAAAGCCAACCGGTTTGGGAGTCATCGACTTTAAGTTCGTTACATGGGTGGATTAGAAAGCCTAAGGAAATTAAGGAAAAATTACTTATATATGTATTAACACATCTAATAGTCAATTAGTTAGGTATGAGGGCCTCAAGAAGCCTTAATGCTTATACGAAAGAAAATTAGATGAGTTATACATATTTTAAAAAAAACAAAAAAAAAAGAAAGAAAAAAATATAGAGGCATGAGAGTCCAAGTTAAGGAATTCCTAGTAAAAATTCATAAGGATGCATATGATTTTTGGTAACAAAAAAGACTATACACAAAATTCAATTTTGATCCTTACTTAAAAATGAAAACAATTTACTTTATAAAGACTAAGTTTGAAGAATGAATAAAAATGATAATCCTAAAACTTATAGACTACTTAGTCTCTTCAAATATAATTCAAATATTTAACTTTTTATGGATTTTGTGGGTGCAATCCGCTGAAAACCCTCACGAGACAACACTCGTCCTCTAGGGTAACCTAGAGGTTTAACGGCTTGTTGCACATGCTAAGTGCAACATTGATTCCTACGAAAGTGAGTTAGGTTAGATTAATTTTTCTTTTCTTTTTCTTTTTCTTTGTTTTTACTCGAGGACGAGCAAAAAGATAAGTGTGGGGTGTGATTGGTAGTAAAAAATGCATTTTTATCATAACATTTACCATCACATTTTCATATTTATTCATTTAATTCTGCACATTTATTAATATTTTGTAATTTATTGTGTGCAGGCCTCGAAATAATAAAAAGAAAGAATTAAAGCCTAAAAAGAGCCCAAAAGCCCATGTTTGAAGCCCAAGTGCAAAAGTGCAAATACCAAATGTCAAAATTGCAAATACACAAGGCCAAAGTTGCAAATATCAAAGAAGAGGGAAGGATGGACTTCTATTCAACCCTAAACACTTGCAGATGAGGATAAAAGTCAAAGAAGGAGAATTTAAGATCACAAATTCGTGGATAAAAGATTTGGGATCTAGGTAACTTGATTCCCAAGTTATATCCAAATCCAAAGATGAAGAGCCTAGATTCAATTTTCAAAAGGATAAACCCAGATGGACGGACCAGAGGATGCCACGCGAGAAAGCGAGTGGCATTTGGCTACAAAAGTGCCGCGTTTCCGCGGCAAAATTCCCGTTTCCGCTGCAATCCTGAGGCGGTTAGCGATGCGTTTTCGTTGAGGAGTTGTACTGGGACTCTACTTCCTATATCTCCTATAAATACCCCTGCAGAGCAACAGAGAAGGGCGTCCAGAGGCAGAGCCAGAGGGCCAAATCTAGGGTTTAGGTTTTGTAGTTTAGATTTTCTTTCCTCCATTGTAATTTTTATTTTTTTCCTTTTTGTAAAAACTGAGAGGAGATGATGTTCTCATGGAGGAAGGGATCTACTTGTACTGATGGTGACAGTCGGTGTAAGTTTTATTTTTCACCATTGTTTAATAATCGAATCGAGGTTTGTTTTTGTTCTTTTATTATTTTTGTTTTTTTGTTCTTGTTTAATCTTGTGTATCTCAGTATTTGCTTTCTTCTATTTTCTCTCTAATGTCTTGCCCACCATGAGAACCAACTGCTTCGAGATTACCTCGCCGAAGAAGAGCCCTTGATGGCCTATGGCGATGAACAGTCTTCATAGTTGTCTTTTATTTCATAGTGTAGATTAAGAAGGCGGACGATCCTATACGCCATGCTTGTACGCCTTCCAAGAAAAGGTAAATCATCGCAACGGTTCAAAAGGTAAGCAGACTGAAGAGGTATGTGTTTCTTTCTTTCTTTCTTTCTTTCTTTAGTTTAGATTTCTATCTCTATCTCTCTCAAATTCTTTTCACCACACTTCCTTGTAAATACCATCATAACTAATAAAATAAATAAAAATTTTAGAGAATCTTACAACGCTTCCATCGCTAGTCCCTCCCTGAGGATCACGACCCGCATAGCTTTTGCTACAGCGGATAGTATTGAACACTGCACACCTTTACTTCTAAACTACATCTATATTTTTGTGTGCAGGTAAAAGTTCAATCAAATAGTAATCCATAATACACCCCCAACCTATTTTTCGGATAATACCAACTCGACATTTCATAACTTTAACGAACCAAGTATGCCGGATTGGTTTTATCAGAATCAATATATGCCTCAGTCTTAGTATTATAAACAAGACTGGAACAATCAACTTCATTATTCACCGAGTCAGTGGGGATACAACTCCCCTAGTCATATAGTCAACCACCTTACCAACATTCTGCTTTATATACTTTTTATCTAGAACAATCGATAAAGAAAAATTCAATTTTGATAAGATTCTAGAAGCCTCACATGAGTCCAATCGACGTGTTCAAAACATGAAAGACTCACAATTCTATCAAAATTTCAAATTCAAGAACCATACTCCATTTTCCACGTCCCACCGCAACAAGAAGAAAAACAGATTAACTGGGATGATAGAATAAAAGTTTTGGTTCAGTGCCAAAATGATTTCATGCAATCAACTTCTGATTGTAACAAATCTATTGATAGGCTAGAACAACAACTGAGTCATTTGGTCAACAAAATTAAAGATAAGAATGGAAACTCTGCCTAACACATAATTGATCATTTCCAATTCTCTTAGCCATATTGATAGGAACCAAGAATTATGGTATTTTGGAAATAATTTTAACCAAGATTCAATTTTACTTCAAACATATTGAATTTGACCAATCCCAAACCTTGAAAAAATCGGCATTTTTCGCTTCAAGATAATTGAACTTGATTTTGAATGTGACCCCGATTGCCAACTTTGTGATTCAATTTTAATTTTTGAATCTATGTTGGCTCTGGTATCCTTACCCGATTTGGATCTAATTCTCAAACCAACGTTGATTTCTGTACCCATAAAGCTTGAAATTGAACCACCAATTTTTGGAAGTCACATTCCATTGATGGGAAAAGAATGTGATTTTTAATTTTTTGATTTGGAACCAACTCTTGAATCAAAACTGACTTTTGAACCTAAATATGATTTAAGGCATATTCCCGATTCAGTATTAGTCCTGAACCTTTCATTCTTTAGCCCAAGTCAACCATTTCATCGAATCATATTCTATTGTTGGACCAAGGTATAGACCATTATGACTCTGAGATTATATTCGAAGATTGGTCATATAACTGGAATAATTTTAATATTAGGATATCGCATAATCCAATTCAATCTAGGGGTTGTAAAACTGTAAATAAAAACGTGGTCATCAAAGGTGGGTTCTTTGAAAATTCACGTTACTTAGATTTGGCAGTAACGCTTGGCCTAATCTGACATTACTAGAACCACCACCTTGAGGTAACCTTTTTTGCTTCCCTTTCTTCTTTTTCATCCATATATGCAATCATTCATACATTGAAGACAATGCATGAGATAAGTATGGAGAGGGTTCTAACAGAACATAGATTTTCTTTAATATATAAAAAGTATTTTTTCTTTAAAATTTTTGAAAAGAGAAACAATATTTTGACCCATTATTTGTAAGAAATTAAGTTAATTTGAATAATAGGAGATCATAATTAGGATTTTTTTACACTTGGTCAAAATAAGATTATTTATTTGATTTTTTCGGTTAGGAAGAAAAATTGAAAAAGTAATTTATCCTTTATTTTTACCTTAATGAAATATGCATACATAGCACACTTACACACTTAGGTTCAAAAATAAAGATTCTTATGGCTTATATAAAAAAAGAAAAAAAGAAAAAATATATATATTAAAAATCCTCTAATAAAGCTGGGTATTAGTGCCTCATAGAGCATAAGTATTCGCGCGTAAAAGTGGTTCATACTATAAATAAAAACTCTTAATTTTATGGCATTGCTTACTCGAGTCTTTAAGTTCTTGGGGTGCTTTCTTACCCGGTGCCTTAAGACACGCCGATTTGGAAGTCATGACTAAAGTCTCGTTACATTGACGAATTAGAAAGCCTAATAGAACTAAGGGTATTACCATAAAAATATGTGAAAATAAGGCATAATAGTTATAGTTGAAAAATCCTTAATCAAACATTCACGATCACAAAGGTGCATATGACTTAGAGTAAAATAAGTGACTAGATGAGAAATAAAGTTTTAATCCTTACTTTGATTGATGACAAGTTTTTAAATAGAGACTAAGTTTAGGAATGAATATTCCTATGACTTATCGATTACTTCAAATTTTGCAAGAATACTTCAAATATAATTTTCCTTTATCAAAATGCATTCTCAAAAATACTAACACTTTATTTTTTTTTCTTTATGAATTTTGTGGATATAATTCACTGAAAATCCTAACGAGACAAAACTCATCCCCTAGGGGTAACCTAGAGGTTTAACGACTTGTTGCACATATTAAGGGCAACTGTGATTGCTACGAAAGTGAGTTAGATTAAGGTATCTCTATTTTACTTTTTATTTGTTTTGCTCGAGGTTAGCAAAAGATAAGTGTGGAGGTGTAATTGGACACACATATTGCATAATTGTTACTACATTTCTGCATTTATTTTGTAATAATCCTACAATTAAGTGTCTTAATGTCTAAATTATGTAGGATATTGTGGGAAAGAAGATACTCAGAAATATAGGCTAACTAAATGAGATTCTTGGGAGGATTTAAATCACTAAAGATTGAGTATATCAGAGAGGATAGTCCCAGATCTAATTCAGTTAAAACCAGATTTTTGAAGATCTAGCTGGTTAGCTGAAGAATCAACGAAGATAACGTCAAATTCAGATTCCAAACTAAAAAAGTACCTATAGATAAAACTGAATCGAGAATCAACAGACCATAGATCCCCAGATTTGGCCCTATAGCCAGATCCTGGCTGCGAAACGCGGCCAGAGCCACTTTTTGGCAGTAATCTATTTGAATATGGGGGCGTGTTTGCTCCCCCTATCTTCATACACTCTCCCTTATCCCATTTCTCTTATAAATACCGTATTTTCGAAGGAAAAAGGATAGCACTCTATTAGAGAGTTAGAATTAAGATTTTTATTTAGTTTAACTTAGGTTTTTATTTCTTTTTAATGTAATTTTTCAGTTTCTTTACAAACAAGGGTAGACCCCAATCATGTTAAAAAGAGATAGTTATATTGAGAGTGACACTATTGTAATTCTCTATCCTTTCTTTTATTATTTTTCTATTTAATCAAAAGTTTACATTTTATATTTTTCTACTTCTTGTTTCTTTTGGTTTTTATTAAAATCTAAGTGAGTCTTATAGCATCGGATCATCTTGCATTTGCGAGTGCCACCGATAACTCATGATGATGGATTCCTCCTTTTAAAAGCCTTTATCATTTAATACTTACTCCCCATAGTCTTGGAGATGTAATATGGACGGGGACTGAATTTGATCTTATGGGTTATATATTTATCGCCTCAGAATCAAGGTAAATATTACCAACTATCCAAGATAAGTAATCAACCAAAAAAGGTAAGAATTCTTAGTTTTTCTTTCTTTTTATTTCTTAGTTTAGAATCACTTTTAAAACCAACTCTTTCCTTACTCATTTCATTTCTTTCTTTTAACTTAAAACTATTTCAAAATGGCCATCATTTCTTCTTCTATTTCTTTTCCACTTTCTTCTAACTTAACTTAGTTTTTTTTTCTTTTATTTCAAAACAAAGAAGGAAGACATTTAATCGGTTTTAAAACTTAAAAGAAAAATTACTTAAAAACTTCTATCGCATTCCCTCTTTGTGAATCATAACCTGCCTAACCACTCGCTATAATGGTAGAATTGAGAAACTTTGTACATTCTTAATCTATTTCTAAACTTCTCTTTTCTGTGCACAAGTTTGCCTTGATCACTCTAGGAAGTGGCAATAAAGGTCGGTCTGGGTATATTAGCCAGGGGGCCCCTTTGTATGTTGTCATCAACATCTCTTCTCAACCTCCTACAAATATTGAAGCCACAACTATCAACCACAATAACGCTTCAAGAATGTGAAAGTTGCAATTCCTCGGCCAATGTTGCTCCAACAAACATTGTGCCACTATTGGTTAATGTGACAACATAGGATTCTCATGGCGCTTCAATTACTGCAAGTGAAAAATAAAAGATAGTTTTTTATCTGCTTATGTGTATCAAACCGACAACCAAATCCTCCTGCAAGCAATCCAAATTTGTGATGAAGACAACTGCAGCTTCAAAATTCAGCCCTACTTCCTAACCAAATACTTTTCTTGCAGCTCTATTAAAAAACTCTCTAGCCCCCGAAGAAATTAAAAGGAGATTTGGACTGCTAACGGGGCAGTGATTTATCACCTTTCAATTTACCTTTGTTTTTTATTTTTTTATTTTTATTTTTCTTTGTTTGACTATGAAAAAAGGAATACTTAAAATACAAAGAACTAATCTCTGTTTATGATTTGTGGAGGAGTTATTTGGAACAATGAACATGTAATTAAGATGTGGATTCAAGATCTAATTCAAACCCAAAGCGATCCCATATAGAATAATGGGCCCTCGATCCACAGAGTGGACCGGGAAATACTTAAGTCCAGGCATACAATTCACAAGTACCACCTGAGAAATCAAAATAGCATGCATGATCATGCTTGTCACGTGAACTTCAAACTTATACACCCAAATATGACCGACTGCTATATTCTTTTAATAAGAAATTTATGCATTTAGAATGAACGATCTCATTTTCGCATTTTGGTAACAATATTTTCATGATGTCTTCAAAAGATATAGAATGATACTTTCCTCATTCAACAGTAGAGTGATCACTGCCACTTTGGAAGATAGAAATATGTTGGGGAATACTCTAGAGTTCTAAACGTATTAATAAAATCACATGATTTGTTATGAAGAAAAAAATTGATCATGATATGAAGCAAACTAAAGATATGTCTACTTTCATAACTATAACAGATTGGAACTAGTCCAGTATCTCATTATTTAAAACAAGAGGAAGAAGATTATTCTTCTGTTTAGCACTCTCCAAAACAAAGAAAAGAAAAACCGATTCTGCTGAGCATACTTTTGTTGAGCTCCTTTTAGCATTCTGCAAAGAAAGAGAGAATATATTAGAGTCAAATTTATGGATTTGTCTTGTAATTAAGTTAAGGATTAATTTCAGTGAGTAACCGATAGTTTAAACATGTATTCGAGTAGATACATGGAGAAAGAACAGTGTTACAGGCTTATTTGCGAAGTTGGTTAAGTGAATTAACTAGATTAAGATACGGGGAGAAATAGCTGGGAGCGGAGGCATCATCATATTAGAAATTCCTAATCACCAAGTTGAAATTAGTTGTAACTAACTTAGTCTTGTCCTGACAACCTAAAAGAGGTTACTGTAGCTAAAAATAGCAGAATCAAGCGGTGTTCGTATTCATTCTGGAAATTAATGAGATTTCATCAATTTTCAACATTAATTCATGTTTCCTCTTCTCATCTTAGATAGCTTTTATCTTAGTTTGGATGGGATAGATGTAGGAGAGGGTAAAAATCTTGTTGTAGGGTTTTTTTTAAGCCAATGGATTGATGGGGGCAGCAACAGTAGATGACTGGAACAAAAGATCATTGTTGAAGACATGGATGTTGTCAACAGCGGATACTTAATATGCAGATACAGAGAGTGGAGTTATAAGTCTATCGACACCAATCGAGGCCTGTCGACAGCTGTGGCTCAGTCTGTCAACATGCCCCCCATGGCTATCAACAGACAACCTGAGAATTGAGTGTTGTGCAGTCTGTTAGCATGCCATCCTGGCTATCAATAGACACGTGTTTTGGGCAGTTTCCTGTTTGGATTCTGATACATTTCTGATCCGTTTTTAGTTTCGTTGGTTTTTTTTCTTCGTGGACTCTCTGCCTATATAAAGAGGAATATTATCCCTATTGATTATAACCTGAATTGATTGATTAATAATATTTTTCTCCCCTTCTGCCCAGAGTATATAGGCAATTGTCGAATCTCGTTAAATGTGTGTTTCTTGCTCCCTTTCTTGTTAAGTTTTTCTTTCTATTTGTGAATATTATGAATATACTCTGGTGTTTGCACAAGATCTCTGGCAGCTTCCCAACAAGTGGTATCAGAGCTTTTCAGGTTTCATTGAGAACAGGTGAAGAAAATAGCTTTGAAAACTGGTCGGCGGTTTCATTTAAAGGTAAAATATGATCTTTATCTATTTAGATTTGTTTCACTAATCGTTTCCACATTATTTGCTGGATTCGTTAGAGGAGATGGTCAAGAATAGTCAACCCACAGTGAAAATCATGAATATTCGACAGTCAAAGACTGACATGGTGAACTTTGACAACATAAACAATTTCAGAATATGGAGATGCGAGTGATGGATGCGCTAATGGCATCAAAATTCGAAGATGCTCTTCTTTTGGAGAAAGTCGAAGGAGATTTCTGAAAAAGACTAGGATAAGATGAATAGGATGATACATGGCATCATAAGCTTTTGTTTAGCACAAGATGTCAAGTATCAAGTGATGATTGAGACTTCAGCAAAAAGATTTGAGATCCTAGAGGGAAAGTACTTGACCAAGAGTATAGAGAATCGTTTGCACCTAAAGAGGAGGCTTTATCATTTTCAATTAAAGAAAGGTATCTTGATTGGTGAACATATGAATGACTACACAAGGCTTATTGCGAATTTAGCTAACGTGAAACGTGGTGATCGAGGACGAGGATAAGGGGTTGATTCTTTTGAGTTCTCCTCATGATGAGAACTACAAGGTCCTCATTCTCACCCTAATCTACAGTAAGCAATCTCTTACTTATAATGAAGTTTTTTTTGCTCTTATAAATCATGAATTAAGAAGGAAAGATAAAGAGTCCTCCAATAGTACATCAATAGAAGCATTAACGGTAAGAGGTAGGAGTTTCAATCGGAAGTCAAAGGTCATCGCGGAAATCGAAGTCTATAGCCAATTTCAGCGATCCGTAGAAGAATTAGTGTGCCTTCTACAAAATTCAAGGCACTATAAGGTTGACTACACAAGATTAAGGATTAGAATGAGTCAAAACACAAGGCAAATTTCACACAGGTGGTTAGTACACAAGCTGGTGGTACTTCACTGACAGGTGATCGAACTCAGATTATCTGTGTTCTCATTCTTGATGCTGAGACGCGGGTTTTGAGCTTTGCGTCTTAACCATTACAATGATGCTAAGACGCGAGCTTCGAGCTCTGCATCTTCGCCATTGTGCGAATAGCTATGATTCGCCTAGCGTCTGAAGTATAGACTCTACTATATGATGACTTGTCCTCAGTGATTTTGTAAACAATCTACAGAACCCCTCCAAAGTTTTAAAAATTTCACGGTTGACTGGGACGGGTTTTGAAACACTTTGGTTTTTTCTTCTGGCAGCAATACTCTCAAGACCGGACTTGCAATCTTCTTAGATATCTTGAGCTTGATCTTGTCTGGACTTTGGTCTTCGTGAGTGTACTGTTAAACTCTTTGAAGCCGCCAGAAATGATCGTCGTGACTGTCTGGATACGCAGTCCAAACCTCCTCGGTGCTCTGAGTTGGTTGTTCGTATATTATTAAATAAGGAGAAATAGTCATCTTCTTTTGCCAGTGCACTGTGGAACTGATTGCAGAAGCAAAAATTGGACGCAGGTCTCATAGACGCAAAGGTCATGTTGCTTTAGAAACGCGAACCTCGTTACGCAGCTCTTATTCATCGGAGAGACATGAGTATTGAAGTGGAGACGGCTCTCACTAGGTTGAAGTAACGCAGACTTCAAGGGGGAGACATGGATCTCTCCATGCTGGAGAGACGCGGCTCTATGGAACGCGAGGCTCGTGTTCTGAGTACACTGCCACGTGTCTTTCAGAGTTTGAAGAGACACCATTCCCTTAATACACGAGGTTCATGTTCAGGGCGCGATGCCACATGTCGGGTAGAGCTTGAAGAGACGCTTTTCCCTTAATACGCGAGGTTTGCGTTTGAGGCGCATTGCCACCTCAGGCGGAGATTGGGCTCAAGATATGAGCCACGTATCTCGGTTGATTACTGTGTCTATAAAAGACATGAGTCTTTCAAGAGTCAACATTAGACTCTTTTCTTCTCTGCTGAGCTTCGCGTCAAGAGCTTTCAGAACTCTTTAAGAAAAGCTCCGAGCTTCTTCTTCTCTTCCTTCTTTTACAAAGAATTCTCAGTTAGAATGGCCCCAAAAACAAAACTTGTGGCTTCATCCTCGAGCGCTGTCGCTCCAGAGGTCCAAATGAGCGGCTCTTCCAGGAAGGAGGCCCCTATTTCGGGTAAAGAACATTTGACCTGGTTTTCGCCATTAAGGGACTTGAAGAGTTATCTTAACTCTTAGATCTCTTCTGAACTGAACCGCCAACGCAGGGCTCACGTCCGCATTTTATATTCAAATGCGACTCTGGCACTTGTAGGCAAGACGCGGTGTGTGACCTCCGTATCTTCGCTTCATTAGCTTGAGTCCGTATCTGCTTGTTGAATACGGGCTTCGTTGAGCCTTGCATTTTGATCCCAATACTTAGAGAATTTTTCTAAGTGGGTGAGTCCAAACGCGGATTTCATGTGAACCTCGCGTCTTTGAGGCTGGACGCGGGCTTCATTGAGTCTAATGTCTGAGTCAACACTTAGAGAGATTTCTAAGTTGTGGAATTTAAGCGCAGGCTTTATGCGAGCCTCGCGTCTTTGAGTTTAGACACGGGTTTTGCTGATCTCCGCGTCTAGACTCAATCATGCATCTGAGATTCAAACACTTAGTCATTTTCTTTTAAATTTCTGACTGTGTGTTGTCCTCCTTGCAGTGTGATATTCCTCGAATCCTCTATCCAAGAAGTGTCATTTTGGACAAGTAGGTGGTGCTGATCTGAACATGATCTTCGTTCTCTAGAGGACTGCTCCTGTGACTGCTGGTAAGTCAAAGGATCGAAAGAATGGATCAGCAACGCCAGTACGCTGACCCTTCGGGAGATCATTTCTGATGGCCGGATTGAGTCGGATTCCCATGCACTACAGAGGAAGCCTAACTTCTTCTTTCGCGACTCAATTGAAGAGGATGAGGCTGCCCTTTAGGATGGGAACTACAAATGGCTCTACCAAATTGGCGACAGAAGGTTCTTCCTCCCGAACATGGAGAGGATGTATCCTCTGGCCTATAAACAATATATGTCCGTGCATCGGATAATGGATTGGGACTTGGGAAAGCCATACTCTGGAGTCTCTTTGGGTAAAATAGGTGTTCATGAAGCCTATACCGTCGGGTATGGGAGGGGCATGCTGGGGTTACAGCCTGGCTTGGTCAGGATTGAGTATCCGACGGGAGAGACCCCCAAGCTTGGAGCCACCTTCATCAAACAAATCCTGAATGTAGGGGTGACTTCCCTTCTGAATTTTGTGCACTAGTTGGATCTATTCTACTGATAAAAACTGGTGGTGTAGAATGGTGGGGTTGGCTCTGATAGAACTTGGGGACATTATGCTACAAGCTGGGCTATACGAGGCCGTTAGGGCTGTTCAATACGGCATCTCACAGAGCACCCACCACTTTTACGCTGTCCTGGAGAGTTATAATCTAGAGACTTGCACATTCTTCACTCCCTTAGGGAAATGGGGCTCGCCCTCCTTGAGATGTATGAAGTCTCGGGGCTAGTGATTGGAGATGCCCCATATGAGGAGTATGTTTCTTCGTGTGAGAAGCTTCATCTGCTGAATAAGTGCGACCCTCTAGTGTACGAGACATATTACGAAGTGTTGTGCCACTTTCACATTTGCGGGCAGATGACTGGATAGAGGAGCGGAGGAATCAAGCAGATGTCATGGACAACTTATCTGTTCCCTGAGGTGAACAAGGCTACCCCGGCGTCCCAGCTAGCTCCCAGCATTGATGAAGAAATTTTTGAAAGAATCAGTGCCTCTACCAATTTCTACACCACCGAGTCCAATGAAGACACCTTCAAACCAGACATGCACTTTGAGAGCTTCCATCATCAAGCTAGAATTCCGATGTCTGACCAGGCTCTGTTGGCGGTTTTCCTCATGCTATGGCTAAAGCGATATGTAGTGCCAATGCTACCACATGAGGTGCTTTTTGCTGATGTGGTGTATCCGACGGTACTTCCTGCCCATGGGAAGTCTATCTCCCTCCTTCCAGCGATGGTGGTCGGGATCAAGGTAGGTTGCGCGTGTTAGCGAAGAGCTTCTGCTAAGTGAAAGCAATTGTGGACGCAAAAGGCCATCCAGGAACTGATTCCAATGGTCATCCCTTGGTCAAGACTCCCAGCCCCAGGGTTTGAGCCCCATATACATACCTGATGGCCTGGTACGTTATGCATTATCCCTCGCTGATGACGGCAGTATCTTCCTTTGAAGGTTTCACACCTTATGTGCAGCGATTGGAGAATTTGGGCTGGCTGCAATATTATATGTTATATATCTGGAAGACGATCTTGAATGGGAGCAACTACCAGTTAGACGGTGCTTCACTGAGATTCATAACGTATCTTACAGGGATCAGTTTGCAGATCTTGTTGGCCCAGATGGCTTCGCTCGGTTATCCTCTAGCGTCTTCTGGTGGTTAATAAATGTTCGGCCTGGATATATGGTCTTTCGCTGGGGAACTCCTACACGCTGGAGCCCTATGTGCCTTGTCGGTTCTCCCTATAGTTTAGTTACGACCAGCTGTACATTGGCAACCCCAATCCAAGCTTTCGCTTCAGTAGGAATCTCTTCGAAGGTGCCCGGGCCTGGTATTACAGCGTAGAGAGAGGAACTGGAGTGTCTTTATCCTCCCTCACAAGACGCCCAATTCTTATTCTAGTTTTTGCTTTTGTTCATGGTACTTCATGGCGAATCAGGTGCCTGGCTTTGGAATAAATACTTCATGTATTACGGGCATCAATCCACGTACAAGGCCAAGGTGGGATCCAAGGGTTGCCGAATGCGGGGGATGGCGCAGTATCAAAAGGCGGAGAAGGAGGCAGGGAGGGAATCCAGGAGAGAGGCCAACCGGATAGGGATAGTAGCTTTAGAGCAGGAGCCTCAAATAGAAGATGAAAAATCACCTAGAGGGGGGGGTGAATAGGTGATTATGCTAAACTAATGAACTTAATGCGGAATTTAAAACTAATTGCAATACAAGAGATGCACACTCAACAAGCCAAGCAATTATGAATGAACAATATGAATTGATGCAAGGCACAAAGTAAAGAGAGAGAGTAAGAGCCAAGGGATCAAGCGCAAACAACAAGATATGTTTCGAGGTTCGAGCACCCAGCTCTACATCACCGCCTTCACCCAGAAGGATTTTAAGTCCACTAGCTTGTCCACAAAGGACTCCCACAAAGGGAACCTCCACCGAGGATTTGGGGCAATCACAATTACAAGGAGTACCCAACTCCTCTCCTTACAAACACAACCTCCTCCTTGAGGCACAACTCCAAGCCAACAACAATCACCTCACAACTTGAGGATTAGCACAAACCAATACAAGGATCACCTCACAGCTTGAGGGATACAACCCAAAGGCACAAAGCCAAGAAAAGATTGGGTTTACTACTTGGTGGTCTAAACAACAACCACAAACAATCTCTTTCTCCCACACAAAGATCCTATAGAATAAGAAAGTGGATGTAGCTCAAGTGTGGAGAAAACCAATGGAATGGAAATCAAAATCACAAAGAAAATCCTTGGGAAAAACTGAAACCAAGATATAGAAGTTGAATCAAAACTCTTTTCCCAAAAATCCTTTTCTTTGATATTCCAAACCCTAGCAAAAATGCCAAATAGATTGTTCAATTTAAGTCCAAAAACTTCTTTTGATTGCTGTGAAACACCAGAGAGTAAGAAAAAATTCGCACAAAAAATCTTAGAGAAAAACTCTTTCAAATGGGGTATTTATAGCCCCCAGAAAAATATAGCCGTTGGCAGCAGAAACTGCCCAAAATGATCTACCGGTCGACCACTCGGTCGACCGTCCAACGGTCACATTTTGACCGTTGGCAACTGACCGTCGACCGCCCGGTCGTCCGAAAAGAACAGAGAGCACTGCTCTCTGGTCCGGTCGGCCGGCCGGCCGGCCGTCCTACTGTGCTGTCAGACGTGCACAGCTCTGTGCACGTCGGTCGACCTCTGGGTCAACCGGCCATTGGTTCGGCCGACCGCATGGTCGACCGACCTGGCCTGTCAGCCAGTGTCCTGGGTCAGAAAACAGGATGAAAAAATATTCTAATAAATCCATAAAAACTTTTAAAAATACACAAAAATAGTTTTCTCATTTTATATTGAAATATAAACATGTGATAAAAATTTCATCACAAATAACAAACATTTTTAAACATTTTTTGTCTTATCATTTTTACCAAAATCCAAAATCTGTATTTTCTAAAACTTGGATTTTTGAATAGAAAATACATTTTGTCCAAAACTCATCCAAATACAAAAATGATATTAAACAACATTTAGGCATGATGTATATGGATATAATCCTATATATCCATGTTTTTGACATTAATTCCAAAATATGTTTTGTTAAAAATACCAAACGTAAACACATGAATAAGTAAGTCAAAACTAAGTTTGTCTAGGAAATTAAGCATGCATGTATATAAAACAAATCTAATATACATTAAACCATGTAAACTTGTTTTGAATCTATCTATTCATGAAAACCAAGATCGGTTAAACCAAAAACGGAAAAATCGAAAACCAATATTCAAAACATGAAACGTGTGTGTTTGAACTTGAGCATATCATACTATTCTAATCTTTACAATTTGGATCTAAACACAAAACTAAATTATGGTACCGAAGTCTTCTTGTAGAGCGCCGTCTCCAAGCCGACTCGATCCAAAACTCCTTGATTCACCGAGCAATTGCTATATATGATCTTTGACGCTCGGGCTCTTGAATCAACATGTGAAAGCTTCCAAATTATCTTGTTGAAGCTAATCACCTACTAATAACTTGATTAATGATCTGAAACTAAAATCACAAGATTATTAGTACACATAACTACATGAGTTAATCATCATCAAAACTAGAGTGGAAGGCCTCTGGGCCAACAATCTCCCCCTTTTTGATGATGACAAAACTCATGGAGTTATATATGCATGGATTAAAGTTAAGCTTCAAAGAAGCTCCCCCTTAACTCATGCATAAACAAATAAACATAATGAATATGCAATGAAGGCTCTTAAAACATAAATGCACATGTATATGCATAAACAATAAAAGGTTCTAGATACCAATGAAATGTTTAAAAACAAAACATGCTCTAGATACCAATTAAAATTAAACTAAATTAAACTTAATATATGCAAAACATAAACATGCATATATAAACCAAAATCTTTCTCCCCCTTTTTGTCAATCATCAACAAAGGGGTAAACAAGCAAAACAAAACAAAATCTTCTCCCCCTTTTTAATACAAAGAACACTCATCAATAAGGGGTAAAAGCAAAACCAGATCAATAAATTTTCTCCCCTTTTTGTTCGAAATAATGAATCAATGAGGTGTTAAAAGCAATAAAACAATGTTCTCCCCCTTTTTGTCTAAAACAAAAACAAAACCAAATAGGGGTGACAATCAATTAAGGTACCAATTGAAAATATGTCAAAGAATAGCATCTTGATACCAATTGAAAGGAAACAAACAAAAAAAATATTGATACCATTTTAAGCAAAACACATGAAATCTTGATACCAATATAATTAAACATAATAAATTTGAATGTCTAAACAAAAATTTTGATACCAATTGTAAATAATTTTCATTTTGAACATATGATACCCAATTTAAATTTCAATTATAAAGTATGGGAGTACAAATACCAATTGAAAGACAAAATCAAATTTTCTCCCCTTTATGAAATACCAACTAAAACAATGCGTAGGCTTGATACCAATTTAAAAGTAATCAATTGAAACAAAATTGAAGCTCAAGCTTAGCATAAACACAAACATATATATGTATGAAAAATAGATACCAACTGAAATTGATATTCTTGGAATTTAAAAGCATACATAAATACAAACATATATGAGTATACAAGAAAGGTCAAAATTGATACCAATTGAAAGAATTCAATGATACCAATTGAAATAACAATAATGATCAAGTGTATACATCATATAACTACCTCCCAATCATGGTTCAAGTTCTAAATGATTTTCATTTTAAAGCATACACGAACATGATCTCCCATCCATCCTCCCATTGAAGGTAGGGGTTTTCAAAAATAGATTTGAAAATGTAGTATGTTTGAAAATCTCTACCATAGTGAAGAATACGAACTAGTTATAGGAAAAACTTTTAAAACTAGTACGAAATCCTTTAAGTAAGGAATAAAATAAAATTGTTTTTCATGAAACACATGTAAATCACATGATCACTAAACACTCAAAGTCCATAAAGCCCATATCATAGTCTCATGAAAACAAATCATGAGTAAACTAATAAAGTGAGTGTACAAGTATAATGTGACACATATCAACATGAAAATATTCAATTAAGCTCATATGAAATTCCTTGAAAACATGAAAAACTTGATTTTCATTACCAATCGAAATTACCGAAAAACATGAAAATCATAGAAACGATTTAAACTTCAAGGTATATGTATGTCATGTACAAACTAAAGTATACATACATATTCTAAACATAATGATTCCACAAAAGTATATGCATGAAGGCACGTGGCTCAAAGGATGTACATGTATAATCAATAGTTTGGACAAAATAGACAAATACATGAAGTTAAAACACATGTTCATAGAAACATATTCAAGATGAGGAATACAAGTTAGAATGCATGAATCATCAAAACTAGACTATACTAGCATATTTAATGGGTACAAATAAGCATCCAAGCACAAGCATATATAAAGATTTATTTGTGTCCCACTACATGTACAAGTATAAATTCTAATCTTAATGAAAACTAACATCTAAACAAGTAATCAAATCATTAAGCATAAAACAGGATATAAATCAACATGAAAATCATAAAAATGATCATGAAGAAGATCCACATGCTATTAGAATCATGAAATACATAATAGCTAAACAAATGGTGAGAACACAATAAATTGGTCCATCTAAACATGGGTGATCTCAAAAGCTATACATGTATGTCAAAGGTCTAATAAACATGGCCTTCAACATACTAAACAAAACATGATTCAACAAAACAAAAATCATAAATATCCACATGATCATTATGTATATGCATGTGCATTAGATCTAGGGCATACATATTAGTTTAAACAAGGTGAGAACACTAAATATAGATCCATATAAAACATGGGTGTCTCAAGTAACTAAACATGTATATCACTAATCTAATGATCATGACATAATCATAATAATCAACAAACATTAAGACATGCTATAAACAATAATATGAAAAGCATGCAAATAAAAACGGGAGTTAGAGAATGATACTAAAACCGATGAAGGCACCTCTCTAGTTCTCCAAACCAATGGTGGTCCTTCTCCACCAAACTCCCCTTGAAAGTGATGCATCCAAATTTGTTTTCTTTTAAGCACGGAACGCATCCACTCCAAGGCACCACTACTCTCACGTGATGTGAGAGCCCACACCTACATCAAATATTTTAGGGGTGGTCTTTGGTACCCATTTTCTTTTGGGTCCATAGGGGTTAGTATCTTTCCTAACCCAAACAAGATTATTTGCTAAATTTTTAACATGTAAACGATCATAGCAAAATCTAGCAAGGTGGCCTTTTCGACCACAATGTGTACAAATGTACACATGAGCATACATGTTATGGTTGTGTCCGTGATGAGCATGTGTATGCCGTGATGGGTGTACATGTAAAGTTGAAACTTGTTTCTTGCGAACCAAGGTTTCCAAGCGTGTATGATTCAAAGTACATTGGCTCAAAGTGGAGCCCAAACATTCAACACTTTTCTTCAAAACATTTATATTATTTTCAATAGTTGAAGATAAAGTGGAGCATGCAAAAGGTGTGCTAGAAGAAGAAGCTACACTAGTATGGCACACATGAGAATCAATATCAATTTTCAAAGATTCATTTTTCTTTAAAACTAAATCCAATTCTTTTGTAATGAAATCAATTTCATTTTTCAAAACAATGTTATCTTTTAAAACAAAATCCAATTTAGAAGATAAAACCTCATTGTTTTTCACAACATCATCACAATCATTTTTGCCTTTTAAAACATCAATCTCATTAAGGGCAAGGTCTAGTTGAGATCTTAGTGAGTCATGTTCACTAGTAATCTCTTCCTTCTCTTGCAAAACTAATTCAAAATTAGAGCACAAATCCTTTAATTCATTTTTCAAAATAAGATTATCCTCTTTCAAAAGTTTGTGTTTTTCCAAGAAATTTTCAAGCTTTGTGGCAAGTTCTATATTTAAAGTTTGTGAGCTTCTAAACAACCATAGCAATAGGAACTAGAGCTATTATCTAGTTGAGTATCCGATTGTACCTCAAGGGAGTTTTTCCCTTGGACCATGAGGGAATGCTCGTCGGACTCATCTCTCCTAGATCTTCTCAACTTGTTGACAATCCTTGGTAGCACAGGAGAAGTCAATATGCTCCAAACTGCAAAAGCCGAATCAAAATGTGCAAACACGGGTAAAAGAAATTCATTAAGAGATGCTCTAAGTGTTTGAAGTGCTAATGCATTTGCCTTTTTATGCTTGCTATTATTTAGGTGGGATTCTTGAGTGGAGGCTTGATAAACTAGATGTCCTAGGCTTTTCAAATGACTAGTCATCTTGGCTATCCAAAAATCAAGTCTAGTAAAGTCAAACATAGGAGGGCTAGCCATGAGTGCAAACTAAATGTGTGCAAATGAAAATGCAAATGAAGATTAGCAAACCAAGATCTCACTCCTAGGTGGTTAAACCTAAATATCAGGAGCGGAGGCTCTGATACCAATTGAAAAATCACCTAGAGGGGGGTGAATAGGTGATTATGCTAATCTAATGAACTTAATGCGGAATTTAAAAACTAATTGCAATAAACAAGAGATGCACACTCAAACAAGCCAAGCAATTATGAATGAACAATATGAATTGATGCAAGGCACAAAGTAAAGAGAGAGAGAGAGAGAGAGTAAGAGCCAAGGGATCAAGCGCAAACAACAAGATATGTTTCGAGGTTCGAGAACCCAGCTCTACATCCCCGCCTTCACCCAGAAGGATTTTAAGTCCACTAGCTTGTCCACAAAGGACTCCCACAAAGGGAACCTCCACCAAGGATTTGGGGCAATCACAATTACAAGGAGTGCCCAACTCCTCTCCTTACAAACACAACCTCCTCCTTGAGGCACAACTCCAAGCCAACAACAATCACCTCACAACTTGAGGGATTAGTACAAACCAATACAAGGATCACCTCACAACTTGAGGGATACAATCCAAAGGCACAAAGCCAAGAAAAGATTGGGTTTACAACTTGGTGGTCTAAACAACAACCACAAACAATCTCTTTCTCCCACACAAAGATCCTATAGAATAAGAAAGTAGATGTAGCTCAAGTGTGGAGAAAACCAAAGGAATGGAAATCAAAATCACAAAGAAAATCCTTGGGAAAAACTGAAACCAAGATATAGAAGTTGAATCAAAACACTTTTCCCAAAAACCCTTTTCTTTGATATTTCAAACCCTAGCAAAAACACCAAATAGATTGTTCAATTTAAGTCCAAAAACTTCTTTTGATTGCAGTGAAAACACCAGAGAGTAAGGAAAAATTCGGACAAAAAATCTTAGAGAAAAACTCTTTCCAATAGGGTATTTATAGCCCCCAGAAAAATATAGCCGTTGGCAGTAGAAACTGCCAGAAATGATCTACCGGTCGACCGTCGAACGGTCACATTTTGACCGTTGGCAACTGACGGTCGACCGCCCGGTCGTCCGAAAAGAACAAAGAGCACTGCTCTCTGGTCCGGTCGGCCGGCCGGCCGACCGTCCCACTGTGCTGCCAGACGTGCATAGCTCTGTGCACGTCGGTCGACCTCTGGGTCGACCGGCCATTGGTTTGGCCGACCGCACGGTCGACCGACCTGGCCTGTCAGCCAGTGTCCTGGGTCAGAAAACAGGATGAAAAAATATTCTAATAAATCCATAAAAACTTGTAAAAATACACAAAAATAGTTTTCTCATTTTATATTGAAATATAAACATGTGATAAAAATTTCATCACAAATAACAAACATTTTTAAACATTTTTGTGTCTTATCATTTTTACCAAAATCCAAAATCTGTATTTTCTAAAACTTGGATTTTGAATAGAAAATACATTTTGTCCAAAACTCATCCAAATACAAAAACATGATATTAAACAACATTTAGGCATGATGTATATGGATATAATCCTATATACATGAAACATATATATATCCATGTTTTTGACATTAATTCCAAAATACGTTTTGTTAAAAATACCAAAACATAAGACACATGAATAAGTAAGTCAAAACTAAGTTTGTCTAGGAAATTAAGCATGCATGTATATAGAACAAATCTAATATACATTAAACCATGTAAACTTGTTTTGAATCTATCTATTCATGAAAACCAAGATCGGTTAAACCAAAAACGGAAATACTGAAAATCAATATTCAAAACATGAAACGTGTGTGTTGTGAACTTGAGCATATCATACTATTCTAATCTTTACAATTTGGATCTAAATACAAAACTAAACTATGGTACTGAAGTCTTCTTGTAGAGCGCCGTCTCCAAGCCGACTCGATCCAAAACTCCTTGATTCACTGAGCAATTGCTATATATGATCTTTGACGCTCGGGCTCTTGAATCAACATGTGAAAGCTTCCAAATCAACTTGTTGAAGCTAATCACCTACTAATAACTTGATTAATGATCTGAAATTAAAATCACAAGATTATTAGTACACATAACTACATGAGTTAATCATCATCAAAACTAGAGTGGAAGGCCTCTCGGCGAAAAATCTCTCCCTTTTTGATGATGACAAAACTCATGGTGTTATATATGCATGGATTAAAGTTAAGCTTCAAAGAAGCTCCCCCTTAACTCATGCATAAACAAATAAACATAATGAATAAGCAATGAAGGCTCTTAAAACATAAATGCACATGTATATGCATAAACAATAAAAGGTTCTAGATACCAATGAAATGTTTAAAAACAAAACATGCTCTAGATACCAATTAAAATTAAACTAAATTAAACTTAATATATGCAAAACATAAACATGCATATATAAACCAAAATCTTTCTCCCCCTTTTTGTCAATCATCAACAAAGGGGTAAACAAGCAAAACAAAACAAAATCTTCTCCCCCTTTTTAATACAAAGAAACACTCATCAATAAGGGGTAAAAGCAAAACCAGATCAATAAATTTTTCTCCCCTTTTTTTCGAAATAATGAATCAATGAGGGGTTAAAAGCAATAAACAATGTTCTCCCCTTTTTGTCTAAAACAAAAACAAAACCAAATAGGGGTGACAATCAATTAAGGTACCAATTGAAAATATGTCAAAGAATAGCATCTTGATACTAATTGAAAGGAAACAAAAAAAATATTGATACCAATTTTAAGCAAAACACATGAAAATCTTGATACCAATAAATTAAACATAATAAATTTGAATGTCTAAACAAAAATTTTGATACCAATTGTAAATAATTTTCATTTTGAACATATGATACCAAATTTAAATTTTCAATCATAAAGTATGGGATTACAAATACCAATACAAATACCAATTGAAAGACAAAATCAAATTTTCTCCCCCTTTATGAAATACCAACTAAAACAATGCGTAGGCTTGATACCAATTTAAAAGTAATCAATTGAAACAAAATTGAAGCTCAAGCTTAGCATAAACACAAACATATATATGTATGGAAAATAGATACCAATTGAAATTGATATTCTTGGAATTTAAAAGCATACATACAAACATATATGAGTATACAAGAAAGGTCAAAATTGATACCAATTGAAAGAATTCAATGACACCAATTGAAATAACAATAATGATCAAGTGTATACATTATATAAGTACCTCCCAATCATGGTTCAAGTTTTAAATGATTTTCATTTTAAAGCATACATGAACATGATCTCCCATCCATCCTCCCATTGAAGGTAGGGGTTTTCAAAAATAGATTTGAAAATGTAGTATGTTTGAAAATCTCTACCATAGTGAAGAATACGAACTAGTTATAGGAAAACTTTTAAAACTAGTACGAAATCCTTCAAGTAAGGAATAAAATAAAATTATTTTTCATGAAACACATGTAAATCACATGATCACTAAACACTCAAAGTCCATAAAGCCCATATCATAGTCTCATGAAAACAAATCATGAGTAAACTAATAAAGTGAGTGTACAAGTATAATGTGACACATATCAACATGAAAATATTCAATTAAGCTCATATGAAATTCCTTGAAAGCATGAAAAACTAGATTTTCATTACAAATCGAAATTACCTAAAAACATGAAAATCATAGAAACGATTTAAACTTCAAGGCATAGGTATGTCATGTATAAACTAAAGTATACATACATATCCTAAACATAATGAGTCCACAAAAGTATATGCATGAAGGCACGTGGCTCAAAGGATGTACATGTATAATCAATAGTTTGGACAAGATAGACAAATACATGAAGCTAAAACACATGTTCATAGAAACATATTCAAGATGAGGAATATAAGTTAGAATGCATGAATCATCAAAACTAGACTATACTAGCACATTTAATGGGTACAAATAAGCATCCAAGCACAAACATATATAAAGATTTATTTGTGTCCCACTACATGTACAAGTATAAATTCTAGTCTTAATGAAAACTAACATCTAAACAAGTAATCAAATCATTAAGCATAAAACGGGATATAAATCAACATGAAAATCATAAAAATGATCATGAAGAAGATCCACATGCTATTAGAATCATGAAATACATAATAGCTAAACAAATGGTGAGAACACAACAAATTGGTCCATCTAAACATGGGTGATCTCAAAAGCTATACATGTATGTCAAAGGTCTAATAAATATGGCATTCAACATACTAAATAAAACATGATTCAACAAAACAAAAATAATAAATATCCACATGATCATTATGTATATGCATGTGCATTAGATCTAGGGCATACATATTAGTTTAAACAAGGTGAGAACACTAAATATAGATCCATATAAAACATGGGTGTCTCAAGTAACTAAACATGTATATCACTAATCTAATGATCATGGCATAATCATAATAATCAACAAACATTAAGACATGCTATAAATAATAATATGAAAAGCATGCAAATAAAAACGGGAGTTAGAGAGTGATACCAAAACCGATGAAGGCACCTCTCTAGTTCTCCAAACCAATGGTGGTCCTTCTCTACCAAACTCCCCTTGAAAGTGATGCATCCAAATTTGTTTTCTTTTAAGCACGGAACGCATCCACTCCAAGGCACCGCTACTCTCACGTGATGCGAGAGCCCACACCTACATCAAATATTTTAGGGGTGGTCTTTGGTACCCATTTTCTTTTGGGTCCATAGGGGTTAGTATCTTTCCTAACCCAAACAAGATTATTTGATAAATTTTCAACATGTAAACGATCATAGCAAAATCTAGCAAGGTGGCCTTTTCGACCACAATGTGTACAAATGTACACATGAGCATACATGTTATGGTTGTGTCCGTGATGAGCATGTGTATGCCGTGATGGGTGTACATGTAAAGTTGGAACTTGTTTCTTGCGAACCAAGGTTTCCAAGCGTGTATGATTCAAAGTACATTGACTCAAAGTGGAGCCCAAACATTCAACACTTTTCTTCAAAACATTTATATCATTTTCAATAGTTGAAGATAAAGTGGAGCATGCAAAAGGTGTGCTAGAAGAAGAACCTACACTAGTATGGCACACATGAGAATCAATATCAATTTTCAAAGATTCATTTTTCTTTAAAACTAAATCCAATTCTTTTTTAATGAAATCAATTTCATTTTTCAAAACAATGTTATCTTTTAAAACAAAATCCAATTTAGAAGATAAAACCTCATTGTTTTTCACAACATCATCACAATTATTTTTGCCTTTTAAAACATCAATCTCATTAAGGGCAAGGTCTAGTTGAGATCTTAGTGAGTCACGTTCACTAGTAATCTCTTCCTTCTCTTGCAAAACCAATTCAAAATTAGAGCACAAATCCTTTAATTCATTTTTCAAAACGAGATTATCCTCTTTCAAAAGTTTGTGTTTTTCCAAGAAATTTTCAAGCTTTGTGGCAAGTTCCATATTTAAAGTTTGAGCTTCTAAACAACCATAGCAATAGGAACTAGAGCTATTATCTAGTTGAGTATCCGATTGTACCTCAAGGGAGTTTTTCCCTTGGACCATGAGGCAATGCTCGTCGGACTCATCTCTCCTAGATCTTCTCAACTTGTTGACAATCCTTGGTAGCTCAAGAGAAGTCAATATGCTCCAAACCGCAAAAGCCGAATAAAAATGAGCAAACACGGGTAAAAGAAATTCATTAAGAGATGCTCTAAGTGTTTGAAGTGCTAATGCATTTGCCTTTTTATGCTTGCTATTATTTAGGTGGGATTCTTGAGTGGAGGCTTGATAAACTAGATGTCCTAGGCTTTTCAAATGACTAGTCATCTTGGCTATCCAAAAATCATGTCTAGTAAAGTCAAACATAGGAGGGCTAGCCATGAGTGCAATCTAAATATGTGCAAATGAAAATGCAAATGAAGATTAGCAAACCAAGATCTCACTCTTAGGTGATTAAACCTAAATATCAGGAGCGGAGGCTCTGATACCAATTGAAAAATCACCTAGAGGGGGGGTGAATAGGTGATTATGCTAATCTAATGAACTTAATGCGGAATTTAAAAACTAATTGCAATAAACAAGAGATGCACACTCAAACAAGCCAAGCAATTATGAATGAACAATATGAATTGATGTAAGGCACAAAGTAAAGAGAGAGAGTAAGAGCCAAGGGATCAAGCGCAAACAACAAGATATGTTTCGAGGTTCGAGCACCCAGCTCTACATCCCCGCCTTCACCTAGAAGGATTTTAAGTCCACTAGCTTGTCCACAAAGGACTCCCACAAAGGGAACCTCCACCGAGGATTTGGGGCAATCACAATTACAAGGAGTACCCAACTCCTCTCCTTACAAACACAACCTCCTCCTTGAGGCACAACTCCAAGCCAACAACAATCACCTCACAACTTGAGGGATTAGCACAAACCAATATAAGGATCACCTCACAACTTGAGGGATACAACCCAAAGGCACAAAGCCAAGAAAAGATTGGGTTTACAACTTGGTGGTCTAAACAACAACCACAAACAATCTCTTTCTCCCACACAAAGATCCTATAGAATAAGAAAGTAGATGTAGCTCAAGTGTGGAGAAAACCAATGGAATGGAAATCAAAATCACAAAGAAAATCCTTGGGAAAAACTGAAACCAAGATATAGAAGTTGAATCAAAACTCTTTTTTCAAAAACCCTTTTCTTTGATATTCCAAACCCTAGCAAAAACACCAAATAGATTGTTCAATTTAAGTCCACAAACTTCTTTTGATTGCTGTGAAAACACCAGAGAGTAAGGAAAAATTCGCACAAAAAATCTTAGAGAAAAACTCTTTCAAATGGGGTATTTATAGCCCCCAAAAAAATATAGCCGTTGGTAGCAGAAACTGTCCGAAATGATCTACCGGTCGACCGCTCGGTCGACCGTCCAACGGTCACATTTTGACTGTTGGCAACTGACGGTCGACCGCCCGGTCGTCCGAAAAGAACAGAGAGCACTGCTCTCTGGTCCGGTCGGCCGGCCGGCCGACCGTCCCACTGTGCTGCCAGACGTGCACAGCTCTGTGCACGTCGGTCGACCTCTGGGTCGACCGGCCATTGGTTTGGCCGACCGCACGGTCGACCGACCTGGCCTGTCAGCCAGTGTCCTGGGTCAGAAAACAGGATGAAAAAAATATTCTAATAAATCCATAAAAACTTGTAAAAATACAAAAAAATAGTTTTCTCATTTTATATTAAAATATAAACATGTGATAAAAATTTCATCACAAATAACAAAAAATTTTAAACATTTTTGTGTCTTATCATTTTTACCAAAATCCAAAATCTGTATTTTCTAAAACTTGGATTTTTGAATAGAAAATACATTTTGTCCAAAACTCATCCAAATACAAAAACATGATATTAAATAACATTTAGGCATGATGTATATGGATATAATCCTATATACATGAAACATATATTTATATATCCATGTTTTTGACATTAATTCCAAAATACGTTTTGTTAAAAATGTCAAAACATAAAACACATGAATAAGTAAGTCAAAACTAAGTTTGTCTAGGAAATTAAGCATGCATGTATATAGAACAAATCTAATATACATTAAACCATGTAAACTTATTTTGAATCTATCTATTCATGAAAACCAAGATCGGTTAAACCAAAAACGGAAAAACCGAAAACCAATATTCAAAACATGAAACGTGTGTGTTGTGAACTGGAGCATATCATACTATTCTAATCTTTATAATTTGGATCTAAACACAAAACTAAACTATGGTACCGAAGTCTTCTTGTAGAGCGCCGTCTCCAAGCCGACTCGATCCAAAACTCCTTGATTCACGGAGCAATTGCTATATATGATCTTTGACGCTCGGGCGCTTGAATCAACATGTGAAAGCTTCCAAATCATCTTGTTGAAGCTAATCACCTACTAATAACTTGATTAATGATCTGAAACTAAAATCACAAGATTATTAGTACACATAACTACATGAGTTAATCATCATCAAAACTAGAGTGGAAGGCCTCTGGGCCAACAGAAGCGGCTGAGGAGCAACCCACCAGAAGAATTCGACAAGCTGTGTCCAAACATCTTCGTGCCCATACTTCCCAGGGTGAGCCCAGCCTGATGAAGACTAAGAAAGGATCTGAGGCTGAAGCGTCAGCCCGGATGCCTAAAGTAATCTCTCCTGATGCTGAGGAGCAGGAGGATGAAGAAGAAGAGAAGGCAGCCCCAACACTTCGGCCCCGAGCTTGCACTGTAGGGGTCCTGCAATCCTGACGAAGGGAGAGCCTGCAGGCGAATCCACCATGACCGAAGGGGCTGAACGGCCTAAAGAAGTGGTGGAGAGGGTTGAAGTTAAGATTCCAGGAGTTTCAACTCAGCGTGGAACTTTTTCGGCTCAAGAGAGAGGCGGAAGTGCAACAACCTGAGTCCCCAGTGTTTGATGCCTACCTCACGGGTTGTGAAGCCCAGCCCTACTATCAGGGTTCTTAGTGGTAAAGCCCCGATCACTGAGACTTCTGGGTCCAATTGTCATCTTCGTCATCTGAGGAGCGCGAATATTATTCTAGCGAAGAAGTCAACTTCTGCAATGAACCCGCTCTTCCTAATACCGGCAAATTCTCGCATATATCAGAGGAAGAGGTGCAATGGTTCCGCCATCAGGAGAGATTGCTACCACTGAGGGTCTTTCTTCTATCCTCCTTAACTGTTTCTCCATTGAGTTGGGAAGATGTTTTACATTTCATTTGAATTTCTTCTACAAGGGTGGCTACCGGTAGCGAAGCCATAACTTTTTCTCATATTGAAAAGATGATCCAGGAGCTGGTGATTGCACACATTTATTGCATTATTCTTTATTACATTTTCACATTTATCATATAGTAAATATTCTAAATTCCTTATCTTAAATGTCTATTTTGTAGAAGATAATCATGGGGAGAAAGAGGATAAAATCAAATATATAACAGTTAAATTCAGATTTAACTAGATCTATTTGGTTAGAGGAGGATGATCCCAAGTCCAATTGGTTAAATTCAGTTTTTAGTGAATCAAGTGGTTAAATCTAAAGATCAACTGAGGATAACATCAAATACAGAGTCCAAATCTAAAGGGATAAATAGATAGAGAGAAAATCAACGGATGAGATGAAGCAAATTTGATTAAGATTCTGACTGGATACATTTTAGTATTTGAATCATAATTTTCGCTACCAAAATTCAAATCTAATAATTCAAGATGATCCAGAAATAAGACGTAAAGGGCTACAACTCTTAGTTTGTCACTATTTCAAATTATGTCATTTGTTAAGTTATATTCAGCAATCAACACACGAATAAGCTGCAGATCAGAACTGAATGTCCACATCAAATCAATTTGGAGATAAGGGGAGGATTCAGATTCAGAAATATCTAGATTTTCCTATCTTCATACTCCTCTAACCTCTGCATTTCTCCTATAAATACCTGCAATCTCAATCGAAGGAACGACCAAGTAGAGAGTAGAATTTAGGCTAATTTGTAGTTTGTAACTTAGATTTTTATTTTCTTTTATGTAATTTTTATTTTCTTTATATAACTGAGAGGAGAGGAGACTTTCATGGAAAAATGAGAATGCACTTGTACTGAGGGTGACATCGGTGTAAGTAATCTTTTCTTTCATTGTTATTTGAATGGAATCGAAGTTTTCTTTTCTTTTCTGCTCTTATTTTTGTATGCTTCCCTCTTCTGTGTTTGTGGATCCAAATGAAACTGATAGCCTCGAAGTTGCCTTGTCCTTGCAAGTGTCATTGATGACTTATGGTGATGGATATCCATTTTCATGGTAGTGTAGCTCGCCCTTCATTTCATAGTGTAAATCGGGAATGGGGAAGATCTAATTTGTCATACTTCGCTAGCTTTCAAACAAAGGTACATCATCGATACGGGTCAAAGGTAAGTAGGCGCCGAAGCGGTAAGTAAGTTTTTTAGGATTGAACTTTCTTTTCTTTTAACTTTTAGTTTAGATCACCAACACTACAATCTCCCAACTCTTTTATCACTCTTTTCAATTTCTTTGTATATATTAATTTTCTATTTTCTCTTCCTTCTCAATCTACCACTTTCTTTTTAACTTAACTGTAACTCTATTTTTCTCTTTTCTTTTCAAGAACTAAAAGAAGAGCTTTAACCATTCTTTGTAAGCTAAAAGAGAACTTACTAAAAAGCTTCCATCGCTAATCCCTCCTTATGGATCACGCCACTTGCTATCACGGTAGTATTGAGTACTTGCACATTCTATTCTTAAGTTCTGAAATTTTGTATTTTTGTGCAGGTAAATCCTCAATCAAATTTTGGCGCCGTTGCCGGGAAGGGACGGTAAGTTATTCTCTTTTTAGATTTATATTTTTGGTTAACTTTCTTCTTTGTTCTTGGTGTACAGATTTAACAACAAGAAATTTTTTCTGTAATGGACATATAAGTGGCCCTGGACTCTGCTCAAGAAAGAAGAGCCCAGAAGCCCTCAAATTTGTTACATTCCAGTGGCAGTCTGAGTGAACTACTAACTTGTATTTTTACAGGTTAGCTGAATTACAAAGCTAAAATTATGTAGCAATTTATTTTCTTATTTATCTCACTGTACTTACTTTCTAACCTCAATAGTAAAATGATAGACTTGCATTTAGGCACATGTCTAATTCGTTTACATTTTATATTACTGTTGAAGAGTGCTGGCGCAAAAGGTACGTATGCATAGAATATAATTTTAGAAACATTCTTGGGTGATATTTGCTTGTGAATGTTACTTTTCTATATCTTGCACACTTTGCACAATCAATCTTAAGGGCTTGTCCTATAAACAAGATAAGGTGGGGAAGTCATTACCCTCCTTTAGCCCACAAACAATCTCCTCACTCACTAACCCATGCGTAACTGAAACTGAGTAGACGTTGGCCCTAGGGACATCTCGGACTCAAATAGGAGACTGACCTAAATGGGCAGTTGATTGGAATTTGACTTTTGCCAAATCGGCGTCTAAGGTTGGGGATTGAGGGGCAAAATCCTAAAGGCTGGTGGTTTGGCATAATTAGGCATGTTGCTTTAAGCATGGATACCTCCTACCAATCTTGCCCCTACCTGGCCAAATAAGTTGTGGTCAGATAATATACCCCCCATGGATAGTCTAACCAGTAAGGAGTCGTCATGGTCTAAGGTCTACCCTAACTTAGGCTAGATTTTTTTCTTTTCTTTTTATTTGTTTGCTTATTGGTTGTTTTTCTTTGTTTGTGTTTGACATTTCTTATGTGATATAGCTTATAATAATAATTTTTTCAATTTTAATGGTAATCCATGTTACACCCCGACCTCTTTTTCAAATATTACCAACCCGGTATATCATAACTTTAACCAACCTAGTGTGTCGTCCGAATTATTACATGCCCCATCCCAATACTATAAACATGATTGGAATAATTATCACTACTCTTCACAGAGTCAATGGGGATACAACTCCCCTGAATCATATTATCAACTACACTACCAACATCCAGCTTCATATACTCCTTCTCCTGAACAACCATTAGAAGAATCAATTGACTGGGAAAAGAGGATGGAAGCCTTAGATAAGCTTGAGCGATGAATTCAAATTTTAGAAGATTTAAAATCCCGTCAAAATTTTCAAGTCACAGATCCTTATTCTATTTTTTAAGGAGAACATGCCAACTTAGAAAAGAGTATGGAAACCATGATTCAATGCCAAAATGATCCACTTGATATGATAGAAGCAAGAATCAGTAGATTGGAGAACATGCGTAGGAATAAGAAAACTCTCCCTATTCAATCTTTGACTATTCCCAACACTTCTAGCCATATTGATGAAAATTAAGAATCATGGTATCCTGAAGACTTTGCCCAAGATTCAGTTTCACCACAAAGCCTTGAACTTGATCAATATCAACCCATTGACGAATTGGCAAGTTTCCATTTTAATGAGATTGAACTTGATTATGAATGTCAACCAGATCCCCAACTTTGTGATTCAGTTTTCATTTTTGAATCTATGTTGATGATTGGTAGTGAAAAGTGCATTTTTATCATTACATTTACCATCACATTTTCATATTTATTCATATAATCATGCACAATTTACTAATATTTTATTATTTATTGTGTGCAGGCCTTGAGAAATAAAAATAACGGAATAAAGCCTCAAAAGAAGCCCAAAAGCCTATGCTTAAAGCCCAATGTAAAAGTTGCAATTATTAAATGTCAAAATTGTAATTACACAAGGGAAATTGTTACAAATAACAAAAGAAGAGGGAAGGATAGACTTCTATTCAACCCTAAATACTTGCAGGATGAAGATAAAAGGAGAAGAGTGCAAAGATAAAAATTCAAAAAAATTCGGATTCAGACTGTACACATTTTAGTATTCAGATCATAACTTTTGCTACAGATATTCAAATCTGATGATTCAAGATGATCCAGAAAGGACACTTGAAGACCTACAACTCTTATGTTGATCAAACATTTCAATTCAGTCAGAAGTTAAGCCAATTTCGGCGATCAACATGATAATAAGTTGTAGGACAGATTTGAACCTCTATAGATAAGTGCCACAAGTCTGGAGATAAGATTTTTTTGGGAGAGTCGTACCGGGACTCTACATCTTCCAACTCCTATAAATACCCCTGCAGAGCAACAGAAAAAAGTACAGAAAATATAGAGCTAAAAGCTAGGGTTTTTAGGCTTTCTTCTAGTTGTAGGTTAGGTTTTATTTTCGTTTTCTTTTGTAATTTTTGTAACTGAGAGTGGAGGATGCTTTCATGGAGGAAGAAGTTCATACTTGTATTGAGGTGACATCGGTGTAAGTCTTACTTTTCCCCCATTGTTAATAAAATCTACTCAAGGTTAGTTTGTTTTTATTCTTGTTTCATTGTTTATCTATTCTTGCTTTATCTTTGTTTTTCTATTCTTATTCTATGTTATTGTTTCTCTCTGATGTTTTGTAAACCATGAGATCCGATTGCTTCGAAACTGTCTAGCCGACGAAGTGCCCTTGATGGCCTATGGAGATGAACAAGCCTTCTCTTGTTAGTCTTTTCTTTTTGTAGTGTAGATCGCGAAGGTGGAAGATCCTATACGCCATACTTGAACGCCTTCAAAGACAAGGTAAGTCGTCGTACATGGATCAAAGGTAAGCAGGGCAGAAGAGGTATGTATGTGTTAGAGTTTTATTTCTTTGTAATTTTAGTTTAGATCACCAACTCTAACTCATTCTTTTCTTCCCAACTCATTGTAAATACCATACTTCTCATTGTAAATACCATTGTAACTAACAAACTAAATAAAAAAGAGATAACTTACTTAAATGCTTCTATCGCTAGTCCCTCCCTGAGGATCACGACCCGCATAGCCATTGCTACCGCGGATTAGAATTGAGCACCTTGCACATCTTGTTCTAAATCTAATATTCCATATTTTTTGTGCAGGAAAATCTTAATCAAAATTTTGGCCCCGTTGCCGGGGAGGGACGGTAAGTTTCTCTATAAAAAAAAACTAATTATTCTTTTATTCTTTTTGTTTGCAGGTTTGGAGAACAGGATACATAACAGCAGAAAAGGACATATATCAACTCTGTGCCTCTGCCCTCGAAGGCAGAGCAGCAGAGCCTACTACAGTGCCGCGCAAACGCGGCAATAGCCGCGTTTCCACGGCCTTAGTAGTTCACTACTGATTCAGTTTTCTGCAGGTTGCTGCAATCTGCAAATTTGATTTGTCTGCTCTGTTAAATATTTTCTGTGATCACCCTGCACACTGCTAATTAATCAACAATAAAATACTTGTTGAAAAAGATAAAAAATTGATTAGACGTTTGCATTTTAGGCACGTGTCTTTTCAATTCATTTATTTTTACTGTTGAAGAGTGCTGGAGCAAGGTACGTTCGCATTGCATGTAGAATAGGACTCATCTCTTGGTTGATTTTCATTGCTTTGAGTGAATCTTATTTAAATATCTTGTACACTTGCACAAACTTATCTTAAGGGTACTAACCCATAACAAGATAAGGTGGGGATTTAATCACCCTTCCTTGGCCCAAAAATCATATTCCACGCACTCACTAACCAAAGCCTAACTAAAAATTAGTAGACGTTGGCCCTAGGGACATCTCGGACTCAATTAGGAGATTATCCTAAGGGGGAACAGTGTTGGAATTTGACTCCTGCCAAATCAGTGTCTAGGAAGGGGATTGAGGGCAGAAAGCCCGAAGATTGGTGGTTATTTAATTAAGGAACGTCTTTGACGGAAAACCTCCCACCACTCTTGCCCTGACCTGGCTGATTAACTTGTGGTCAAAGTCTACACCCTACCTCCCGTGGACAGTCTAACCAGTTAGGAGTCGTCTAGGTCATAGGTCTACCCTAACTTAGGTTAGAAATTTTTCTTTTTTGTTTGCTTGTTTGTTTGTTTTGTTTTTCTTTGATTGTGTTTGTGTGATATGGCATATAATAATTTTTCCAACTTTAATCCATATTACACACCATCTTCTTTTTCGGATATTACCAACCTGGCATATCATAATTTTGACCAACCTAGTGTGCCGGAATGGTCTTATCCGAATAAATATAACCCACACCCCCATCTTATGACCATAATTTTCATACCACTTTCGACTCTTCACAGAGTTCATGGGGTTTCGCTTCACCCGAGTCCAATTTTCAACCAACTTGTTCTCCATATCCACCTTGTCCACAATATTCCCAAGATTCATACTCAGATCCACCCATTCAGATTAGAAAATCATCTATCCGGGAAATGATGAGTATGCTTGAGTCCAAGCAACAATTACCATCAATCTTAGACATGATGATGCATGAGTCCAAGCAACAATCGCAGAATCTGACCGACTCACAACTTCATCACGATTGTCCCAACACCACTTCTTCGTTTCAAGTCCAATCACAAAATGATGCACCAATCGACTATGAAAAGATGCTTGAAGCCATGACTCAGGCTAGATTAGCTCGTGATCATGAAATAGATATGATGGTACACCGTTCGGCCAATTCTAATATCGCTGACCACTCTCTTAGAGCCGAAGAGTCACATTGCTTTGGACAACAAGATTCTAATTCAGTACCATCATTTGAACTTGCCGAAACTCCAATTTTTGATAGTTTGGCAAGTTATTCCTTTCTTGAAATAGAACTTGAGCATGAATATGATCATGAACCCCACCTCGATGATTCAATTTTGGTTCCTGATTCAATAATGACTCCGGTGTCTCCACCTGATTTCACTTTTTCCGAGTCAACATTGGATCCTGTGCCTATTCATCATGAAATTGAATCACCCATTTTTGATGATCATATTGAACTTGACCAATTTTATAATTTTGAAAGTCTTATGGATAAATTGGCTAGTTCTCATTTTTATGATATTGAACTCAATGAGATATGTGACCTAGATTCTCAAATCTGTGATCAAGTTCAAATTCCCGAATCATTATTGACTCCTGCTTTGTTACCCAACTTAGGTAATCTTTTAGAGTCAGTTTTGATTCCCACACCTATCATTCATGAACTTGAATCACCAACATTGAGTCACATTCCATTTTGGGAAACTGATTGTGGACTTGAGTTTCAGCTTATTGATTTCGACCCACTTCTTGAATCTAGCCCGACTCCTGAACCCTTACTTGATTTAAGTTTCTTTCCTGAGTCGGTATTCGTTCCCATACTTACGACGTCCAAGTCAATCATTCCATCTTTTCACACTCCATTTTGGGACAAGGAGGTTGACACAATTGACTCTGAATATAATTATGAATTATGAAAATTTGATGGGGTGAAATTGCTAAAAAATGATCATACATACATTTTAGTGGGTTATACAAGGGAAATTTCTGGTAGGTTCCTCCAAATACTACTTTATCTTGATTTGGTAGCAACGCTTGGCCCAATTAGACCACCACCGGAACCACCACCTTAAGGTAACTTCTGCTTTCCCTTCTTCTTTTTCGTGCATATATGCATTCATTCATACATTGATGACAATGCGTGAGATAAGTGTGGGGGGAGGCTTTACTAACATACTAACATAGGTAGAAACTAACAAAAATTTGCTAATTAAAAAAAAAAATTATAAAAAGGACCATATTTTGACTTATCTTTTGAAAGAAACCTAAGTTAGTTTTAAGAATTAGGAAAATCATGATTAGGATTTCTAAAAACTTGGTCAAAATAAATAAATTGTTTAATTTTTAGGTATAGGAGGAGAAATTGAATAAGTAATTAGTCTTAATTTTTACCTTAATGAAATGTACATACCTAATGCATATCTAGGATTCTAAGACAAAGACCCTTGTGCCACATATATTAAAAAAAAAAATCACTAATTAAGCTGGATACATGTGCCTCATGAAGCATAAGTATTCACACCTAAAGGTAAGTTAATAAATAAGCATCCTTAGTTTTGGGGCCTAGTTCACTCGAATTTGAGTCCGAGGGGTGTTTTCTCACCTGGTGCCCTAAAACTAACCAGTTTGGGAGTCACCGACTTTAAGTTCGCTACATGGGTGGATTAGAAAGTCTAAGAAAACTAAGAAATATTATATATATATATATTAACACATCTAATAATACATTAGTTAGGTATGAGGGCCTCAAGAAGCCTTAATACTTACACGAAGGAAAATTAGATGAGTTATATATATTTTAAAAAAATTCATAATAATAATAAAGAGGCATGAGAGTCCAAGTTAAGGAATTCTTAGATTCACAAAGATGCGTATGATTTTTGGTAACGAAAAAGACTATACAAACATTCAATTTTGATCCTTACCTAAAATGAATAACAATTTACTTTATTAAGACTAAGTTTAAGAATGAATAAAAATGATAATCCTAAAACTTATAGGCTACTTAGTCTCTTCAAATATAATTCGAATATTTTCCTTTTTATGGATTTTGTGGGTGTAATGCGCTGAAAACCCTCACGAGACAACACTCGTCCTCTAGGATAACCTAGGGGTTTAACGGCTTGTTGCACATGCTAAGTGCAATCGTGATTCCTACGAAAGTGAGTTAGCTAGTTTAGTTTGTCTTTTTCTTTTTGATTTTTACTCGAGGACGAGCAAAAAGATAAGTGTGGGGGTGTGATTGGTAGTGAAAAGTACATTTTTATCATTACATTTACCATCACATTTTCATATTTATTCATATAATCATGCACAATTTACTAATATTTTATTATTTATTGTGTGCAGGCCTTGAGAAATAAAAATAACGGAATAAAGCCTCAAAAGAAGCCCAAAAGCCCATGTTTAAAGCCCAATGTAAAAGTTGCAATTATTAAATGTCAAAATTGCAATTACACAAGGGCAATTGTTGCAAATACCAAAAGAAGAGGGAAGGATAGACTTCTATTCAACCCTAAATACTTGCAGGATGAAGATAAAAGGAGAAG
Source organism: Agave tequilana (assembly GCA_038442645.1). Lineage (NCBI taxonomy): Eukaryota > Viridiplantae > Streptophyta > Magnoliopsida > Asparagales > Asparagaceae > Agave > Agave tequilana. Next base: position 69,316 of record JAVJIF010010855.1, read on the forward strand.
AGTGCAAAGATAAAAATTCAAAAAAATTCGGATTCAGACTGTACACGTTTTAGTATTCAGATCATAACTTTTGCTACAGATATTCAAATCTGATGATTCAAGATGCTCCAGAAAGAAGACTTGAAGACCTACAACAATTATGTTGATTAAACTTTCCAATTCAGTCAGCAGTAAGCCAATTTTGGCGATCAACATGATAATAAGTTGCAGGACAGATTTGAACTTCTATGGATAAGTGCCACAAGTGTGGAGATAAGATTTTTTTGGAGAGTCATACCGGGACTCTACATCTTCCAGCTCCTATAAATACCCCTGCAGAGCAACAGAAAAAAAGTACAGAAAATACAGAGCTAAAAGCTAGGGTTTTTAGGCTTTCTTCTAGTTGTAGGTTAGGTTTTATTTTCATTTTCTTTTGTAATTTTTGTAACTGAGAGTGGAGGATACTTTCATGGAGGAAGAAGTTCATACTTGTACTGAGGTGACATCGGTGTAAGACTTACTTTTCCCCCATTGTTAATAAAATCTACTCAAGGTTGGTTTGTTTTTATTCTTGTTTCATTGTTTATCTATTCTTGCTTTATCTTTGTTTTTCTATTCTTATTCTATGTCATTGTTTCTCTCTGATGTTTTGTAAACCATGAGATCCGATTGCTTCGAAACTGCATAGCCGACGAAGTGCCCTTGATGGCCTATGGAGATGAACAAGCCTTCTCTTGCTAGTCTTTTCTTTTTGTAGTGTAGATCGCGAAGGTGGAAGATCCTATACGCCATACTTGAATGCCTTCAAAGACAAGGTAAGTCGTCGTACATGGATCAAAGGTAAGCAGGGCAGAAGAGGTATGTATGTGTTAGAGTTTTATTTCTTTGTAATTTTAGTTTAGATCACCAACTCCAACTCATTCTTTTCTTCCCAACTCATTGTAAATACCATACTTCTCATTGTAAATACCATTGTAACTAACAAACTAAATAAAAAAGAGATAACTTACTTAAACGCTTCCATCGCTAATCCCTCCCTGAGGATCACGACCCGCATAGCCATTGCTACCGCGGATTAGAATTGAGCACCTTGCACATCTTGTTCTAAATCTAATATTCCATATTTTGTGTGTAGGAAAATCTCAATCAAAATTTTGGCACCGTTGCCGGGGAGGGACGGTAAGTTTCTCTATAAAAAAAACTAATTATTCTTTTATTCTTTTTGTTTGCAGGTTTGGAGAACAGGATACATAACAGCAGAAAAGGACATATAGCAACTCTGTGCCTCTGCCCTCGAAGGCAGAGCAGCAGAGCCTACTACAGTGCCGCGCAAACGCGGCAATAGCCGCGTTTCCACGGCCTTAGTAGTTCACTACTGATTCAGTTTTCTGCAGGTTGCTGCAATCTGCAAATTTGATTTGTCTGCTCTGTTAAATATTTTCTGTGATCACCCTGCACACTGCTAATTAATCAACAATAAAATACTTGTTGAAAAAGATAAAAAATTGATTAGACGTTTACATTTTAGGCACGTGTCTTTTCAATTCATTTATTTTTACTGTTGAAGAGTGCTGGAGCAAGGTACGTTCGCATTGCATGTAGAATAGAACTCATCTCTTGGTTGATTTTCATTGCTTTGAGTGAATCTTATTTAAATATCTTGTACACTTGCACAAACTTATATTAAGGGCACTAACCCATAACAAGATAAGGTGGGGATTTAATCACCCTTCCTTGGCCCAAAAATCATATTCCACGCACTCACTAACCCAAGCCTAACTAAAAATTAGTAGACGTTGGCCCTAGGGACATCTCGGACTCAATTAGGAGATTATCCTAAGGGGGAACAGTGTTGGAATTTGACTCCTGCCAAATCAGTGTCTAGGAAGGGGATTGAGGGCAGAAAGCCCGAAGATTGGTGGTTATTTAATTAAGGAACGTCTTTGACGGAAAATCTCCCACCACTCTTGCCCTGACCTGGCTGATTAACTTGTGGTCAAAGTCTACACCCTACCTCCCATGGACAGTCTAACCAGTTAGGAGTCGTCTAGGTCATAGGTCTACCCTAACTTAGGTTAGAAATTTTTCTTTTTTGTTTGCTTGTTTGTTTGTTTTGTTTTTCTTTGATTGTGTTTGTGTGATATGGCATATAATAATTTTTCCAACTTTAATCCATATTACACACCATCTTCTTTTTCGGGTATTACCAACCTGGCATATCATAATTTTGACCAACCTAGTGTGCCGGAATGGTCTTATCCGAATAAATATAACCCACACCCCCCATCTTATGACCATAATTTTCATACCACTTTCGACTCTTCACAGAGTTCATGGGTTTCGCTTCCCCCGAGTCCAATTTTCAACCAACTTGTCCTCCATATCCACCTTGTCTACAATATTCCCAAGATTCATACTCAGATCCACCCATTCAGAATAGAAAATCATCTATCCGGGAAATGATGAGTATGCATGAGTCCAAGCAACAATTACCATCAATCTTAGACATGATGATGCATGAGTCCAAGCAACAATCGCAGAATCTGACCGACTCACAACTTCATCACGATTGTCCCAACACCACTTCTTCTTTTCAAGTCCAATCACAAAATGATGCACCAATCGACTATGAAAAGATGCTTGAAGCCATGACTCAGGCTAGATTAGCTCGTGATCATGAAATAGATATGATGGTACACCGTTCGGCCAATTCTAATATCGCTGACCACTCTCTTAGAGCCGAAGAGTCACGTTGCTTTGGACAACAAGATTCTAATTCAGTACCATCATTTGAACTTGCCGAAACTCCAATTTTGATAGTTTGGCAAGTTATTCCTTTCTTGAAATAGAACTTGAGCATGAATATGATCATGAACCCCACCTCGATGATTCAATTTTGGTTCCTGATTCAATAATGACTCCGGTGTCTCCACCTGATTTCACTTTTTCCGAGTCAACATTGGATCCTGTGCCTATTCATCATGAAATTGAATCACCCATTTTTGATGATCATATTGAACTTGACCAATTTTATAATTTTGAAAGTCTTATGGATAAATTGGCTAGTTCTCATTTTTATGATATTGAACTCAATGAGATATGTGACCTAGATTCTCAAATCTGTGATCAAGTTCAAATTCCCGAATCATTATTGACTCCTGCTTTGTTACCCAACTTAGGTAATCTTTTAGAGTCAGTTTTGATTCCCACACCTATAAATCATGAACTTAAATCACCATCATTGAGTCACATTCCATTTTGGGAAACTGATTGTGGACTTGAGTTTCAGCTTATTGATTTGGACCCACTTCTTGAACCTAGCCCGACTCCTGAACCCTTACTTGATTTAAGTTTCTTTCCTGAGTCGGTATTCGTTCCCATACTTACGACGTCCAAGTCAATCATTCCATCTTTTCACACTCCATTTTGGGACAAGGAGGTTGACACAATTGACTCTGAATATAATTATGAATTATGGAAATTTGATGGGGGTGAAATTGCTAAAAAATGATCATACATACATTTTAGTGGGTTATACAAGGGAAATTTCTGGTAGGTTCCTCCAAATACTACTTTATCTTGATTGGGTAGCAACGCTTGGCCCAATTAGACCACCATCGGAACCACCACCTTAAGGTAACTTCTGCCTTCCCTTCTTCTTTTTCGTGCACATATGCATTCATTCATACATTGAGGACAATGCATGAGATAAGTGTGGGGGGAGGCTTTACTAACATACTAACATAGGTAGAAACTAACAAAAAATTTGCTAATTAAAAAAAAAATTATAAAAAGGACAATATTTTGACTTATCTTTTGAAAGAAACCTAAGTTAGTTTTAAGAATTAGGAAAATCATGATTAGGATTTCTAAAAACTTGGTCAAAATAAATAAATTGTTTAATTTTTAGGTATAGGAGGAGAAATTGAATAAGTAATTAGTCTTAATTTTTACCTTAATGAAATGTGCATACCTAATGCATATCTAGGATTCTAAGACAAAGACCCTTGTGCCTCATATATAAAAAAAAAATCACTAATTAAGCTGGATACATGTGCCTCATGAAGCATAAGTATTCACACCTAAAGGTGAATTAATAAATAAGCATCCTTAGTTTTGGGGCCTAGTTCACTCGAATTTGAGTTCGAGGGGTGTTTTCTCACCTGGTGCCCTAAAACTAACCAGTTTGGGAGTCACCGACTTTAAGTTCGCTGCATGGGTGGATTAGAAAGCCTAAGAAAACTAAGAAATATTATATATATATTAACACATCTAATAATCAATTAGTTAGGTATGAGGGCCTCAAGAAGCCTTAATACTTACACGAAGGAAAATTAGATGAGTTATATATATTTTTAAAAAAATTCATAATAATAATAAAGAGGCATGAGAGTCCAAGTTAAGGAATTCTTAGATTCACAAAGATGCATATAATTTTTGGTAACGAAAAAGACTATACAAACATTCAATTTTGATCCTTACCTAAAATGAATAACAATTTACTTTATTAAGACTAAGTTTAAGAATGAATAAAAATGATAATCCTAAAACTTATAGGCTACTTAGTCTCTTCAAATATAATTCGAATATTTTCCTTTTTATGGATTTTGTGGGTGTAATGCGCTGAAAAACCTCACGAGACAACACTCGTCCTCTAGGATAACCTAGGGTTTAACGGCTTGTTGCACATGCTAAGTGCAATCGTGATTCCTACGAAAGTGAGTTAGCTAGTTTAGTTTGTCTTTTTCTTTTTGATTTTTACTCGAGGACGAGCAAAAAGATAAGTGTGGGGGTGTGATTGGTAGTGAAAAGTACATTTTTATCATTACATTTACCATCACATTTTCATATTTATTCATATAATCATGCACAATTTACTAATATTTTATTATTTATTGTGTGCAGGCCTTGAGAAATAAAAATAACGGAATAAAGCCTCAAAAGAAGCCCAAAAGCCCATGTTTAAAGCCCAATGTAAAAGTTGCAATTATTAAATGTCAAAATTGCAATTACACAAGGGAAATTGTTGCAAATACCAAAAGAAGAGGGAAGGATAGACTTCTATTCAACCCTAAATACTTGCAGGATGAAGATAAAAGGAGAAGAGTGCAAAGATAAAAATTCAAAAAAATTCGGATTCAGACTGTACACGTTTTAGTATTCAGATCATAACTTTTGCTACAGATATTCAAATCTGATGATTCAAGATGCTCCAGAAAGAAGACTTGAAGACCTACAACGCTTATGTTGATCAAACTTTCCAATTCAGTCAGCAGTAAGCCAATTTCGGCGATCAACATGATAATAAGTTGCAGGACAGATTTGAACTTCTATGGATAAGTGCCACAAGTCTGGAGATAAGATTTTTTGGGAGAGTCATACCGGGACTCTACATCTTCCAGCTCCTATAAATACCCCTGCAGAGCAACAGAAAAAAGTACAGAAAATACAGAGCTAAAAGCTAGGGTTTTTAGGCTTTCTTCTAGTTGTAGGTTAGGTTTTATTTTCGTTTTCTTTTGTAATTTTTGTAACTGAGAGTGGAGGATGCTTTCATGGAGGAAGAAGTTCATACTTGTACTGAGGTGACATCGGTGTAAGTCTTACTTTTCCCCCAATGTTAATAAAATCTACTCAAGGTTGGTTTGTTTTTATTCTTGTTTCATTGTTTATCTATTCTTGCTTTATCTTTGTTTTTCTATTCTTGTTCTATGCCATTGTTTCTCTTTGATGTTTTGTAAACCATGAGATCCGATTGCTTCGAAACTGCCTAGCCGATGAAGTGCCCTTGATGGCCTATGGAGATGAACAAGCCTTCTCTTGCTAGTCTTTTCTTTTTGTAGTGTAGATCGCGAAGGTGGAAGATCCTATACGCCATACTTGAACGCCTTCAAAGACAAGGTAAGTCGTCGTACATGGATCAAAGGTAAGCAGGGCAGAAGAGGTATGTATGTGTTAGAGTTTTATTTCTTTGTAATTTTAGTTTAGATCACCAACTCCAATTCATTCTTTTCTTCCCAACTCATTGTAAATACCATACTTCTCATTGTAAATACCATTGTAACTAACAAACTAAATAAAAAAGAGATGACTTACTTAAACGCTTCCATCGCTAGTCCCTCCCTGAGGATCACGACCCGCATAGCCATTGCTACCGCGGATTAGAATTGAGCACCTTGCACATCTTGTTCTAAATCTAATATTCCATATTTTGTGTGCAGGAAAATCTCAATCAGTTGACTCCGGTATTCTTACCCAATTTGGACTAATTTTCTGAGCCAACATTTATTCCCGTACCCATAGATTTAGAAATTGAGTCACCAATTTTAGATAGTCACATTCCGTTGATGGGAAAAGAATATGAATATCAATTCTTGGACTTGGACTTAATGCTTGAACTAAAACTAACTCTCGAACCCAAAGTTGATTTTCCTGAGTTAGTATTGGTTCCTGAACCTATCATTCTTGAGTCTAAGTCAACCATTCCACCAAGTCAAATTCTTTTATTGGACATAGGTATAGACCATAATGACTCCGTAATGATTTTCCAGGACTGGTCATGTAAAGGGAGTAAATTTCACGATAGGATTTTTCATGATCCTATTCATACTGGGGAATCTAAATATGTAAATATAAAAGAGGTCAATAAAGGTAAATTCTGTGAACCACCATATTATCTTGACTGGGTAGCAACACTTGACCCAATCAGACCACCACCGGAACTACCACCTTAAGGTAATATTTTCCTTCCCCTCTTCTTTTTCATGCATCTATGCATTAATTCATACATTAAGGACAATGCATGAGATAGGTGTGGGGGAGGGTTCTAACATAACTTAGGTTTTTTTATTATTCAAAAAAATTATTAACAATTTCGTTACTTTTAAAAACTTTTTGAAAATAGAAACAATATTTTGACATATTTTTTTGTAAGAAATTAAGTCAATTTTAAGGAATAGAATAATCATAATTAGGATTTCTCATGCTTGGTCAAAATAAGATTATTTGTTTGATTTCAAAGGTTAGGAAGAAAATTTGTAAAAGTAATTTAGTCTTGATCTTTACCTTGAAAAAATATGCACACCTTATACACTTACAAACTTAGGGTTCAAAAATAAAGATTCTTATGCCTTATAAAAAAAAGAAAAATATATATATATCTATGAAAAATAAACAAATCTAATTATTAATTAGCTAGGTGTTTTGTCGTAAGAAAGCCTTGGACTTATGCAAAAGATAATTAGATAAGTTTGAAAAATATATATATATATATATAAATCCTCTAATTAGTAGGGTATTTATGTCTCATGAAGTATAAGTACTCACGCCTAAAAGGGGTACATTTTATAAATAAAAACTCTTAGTTTCGTAGCCTTGTCTGCTTGAGTGTTTAGTCCTTAGAGGTGTTTTCTCACCTGGTGCCGTAAGACTGTCCTGTTTGGGTGTCACCGACTAAAGGCTCGTTACATGGGCAGATTAGAAAGCTTAATGGAATTGAGGAATGAATACCACCAAAAATAAATATAAATAAGGCATAAAAATTAGAGTTAAAGAACCCTTAGTAAAATTTCACGATTACGAAGCTGCATATGACTTAAGGTAAAGTAATAAACTAGATGAAACACAGTTTGACTCCTTACCTTAATTGATAACAAGTTTTTGAATAAAAACTAAGTTTAGGAATGAGAAGTTTAGTTTTCCTATAACTTATAGATTACTTAATTCTTACAATAATACTTCAATTATTTTTCTCTTTCAAAATGTGTTTTCAAAATACTAATACTTTGTTTCTCTTTCTTTATAGATTTTGTGAGTGTAATCCACTGAAAACCCTCACGAGACAAAACTCGTCCTCTAGGGGGAACCTAGAGAATTAACGGCTTGTTGCACATACTCAGTGCAATTTCGTAACCTGCGAAAGTGGTCTAATAATCTTTGATTTAGTTTTGTTGTTTTGCTCGAGGACCAGCAAAAGATAGGTGCGGGGGTGTGATTGCACACATTTATTGCATTATTCTTTATTACATTTCCATATTTATCATATAATAAATTTGTTAAATTCTTTGTCTTAAATGTCTATTTTGTAGAAGATAATCCTGAGGAAAAAGAGGATAAAATCAAATAAATAACAGTTAAATTCAGATTTAACTAAATCTATTTGGTTAGAGGATGATGATCCCAAATCTAATTGGTTAAATTCAGTTTTTTGTAAATTAAGTAGTTAAATCTACAGATCAACCGAGGATAACTTCAAATATAGAGTCTAAATCTAAAGGGATAAATGGATAGAGAAAAGATCAACGGATGAGATGAAGCAAATTTGACTCAGATTCTGACTGGATAAATTTTAGTATTTGAATCATAAGTTTCGCTACCAAAATTCAAATTAATGATTCAAGATAATCCAAAAAGAAGGCTTAACGGGATAATTTTTAAGTTTATCACTATTTCGAATTATGTCATTTGATAAGTTATATTCAGCAATCAACACGCCAATAAGCTACAGATCGGAACTGAATACCACATCAAATCAAATTCGGAGATAATAGGAGGATTCAAATTCAGAAATATCCAGCTTCTCTATCTTCATACTCCTCTAACCTCTACATTTCTCCTATAAATACCTGCAATCTCAAAGGAAGAAACGATCAAGTAGAGAGTAGAATTTAGGCTAATTTGTAGATTATAACTTAGATTTTTTATTTTCTTTCATGTAATTTTTATTTTCTTTATGTAACTGAGAGGAGAGGATACTTTCATGGAGGAATGAGAATAAGCTTGTATTGAGGGTAATAACGGTGTAAGTAATCTTTTCCTTCATTGTTATTTAAATGGAATTAAAGTTTTCTTTTCTTTTCTACTCTTGTTTTTGTTTTGCTTCCCTCATCTGTGTTTGTGGATCCAAATGAAACCGATAGCCTCGAAGTTGCCTTGCCCTTGCAAGTCTCATTGATGGCTATGGTGATGGATATTCATTTTAATGGTAGTGTAGCTCGCCCCATCATTTCATAGTGTAAATCGGGAATGGGGAAGATCCTATTTGTCATACTTCGCTAGCTTTCAAACATAGGTACATCGTCGATACGGGTCAAAGGTAAGCAGGCACCGAAGAGGTAAGTAAGGTTTTTAGGATTTAACTTTCTTTTCTTTTAACTTTTAGTTTAGATCACCAACACCATAATTGTTGGCCCAAAGGCCCATCACTCTAGTTTTGATGATGATTAACTCATGTAGTTATAATACTAATGATCTTGTGTTTATTTAGTCTCAGATTTCTGATCAAGATCTTAGTAGGTGTGTAGCTTCAACAAAAGATTTAAAGTCGAGTTTTGGAGCTAACACGGTTTGATTCAAGAGCCTATGCATCAAGACCACATCAAGTACTCAAGAGGAGTCTAACTCCTTGGATCAAGTTTGGACCAAGTCAAGAAGATGTGAAGACTTCAAGTGAAGACCTTTAAGATCAAGACTTGAGTCTAGGTTTGTTTTGTTAAGATTTTATTTTTAGATAAAATGTAAAAGATAGAATAGTTGGTGGATTGCTCAAGTATACCATATACACACACACTCTTGATTTAGATGAGTTTTCATAAAAAGAATTTTCATTTTGGCAAAATACCAGTTTGATTTTTGGAGTATATTATATACATGTGTTTTTAACCAAAACCATTTTTGTGCTTATTGTCAAAAACATAGATATTTCATCATTTATGTGTAGTGGATCATATCCATACACACCATGTTTTAAAAGTGTTTAAAATATCTTGTTTTTGTATTTGGAGAAGTTTTGGAAAAATAAGTTTTGAAAAATCTATTTTGAAAAATACAGATTTTGTTTTTAGCTAAAATTTCTAAGTTACAAAAAAAGTTCAAATTGTTTATAACATGTCTTGATTTTACTCAAATATGTTTGATTATCAAAGTATAATACTGAAACTATTTTTGTAGATTTTTAGTGATTTTATGGGATTTTATCAAAGTCAAAATGCCAAGTTTTTCAATCCCTAAAAGTTGTTTTCTGGCTTCTGTCGGTCGACCGAACCGGTCGACTGAGCTAGAAGTCGGTCGTCCGAGTCGGTCAACCGACGTGCACAGACGTGCACGCCAGTTTGGCTGGAGGGCCGGTCGACCGCCAGAGAGCTTCTGCTCTCTAGAAAGCCCCGGTCGACCGGGCCGGTCGACTGGCAGTGAGTATCTGCTCTCTATTCCAGGCCTCGGTCGACTGGGCCGGTCGACCGCTGGCCCAACGGTCAGATTTTTGACCGTTGTCGGTCGACTGGGCCGGTCGACCGACAGTAGTCCAGAGCTGCTGACTGGACCCCAACGGCTAGTTTTCTTTGGCCTATAAATGGGGGCTTATATGGACTGTTTTAACAAGTTTTCAAGTGATTTTTAGAGCTAGTTTTTCTTACTCTTTTAAGTGGTTTCTCCACTTGTTTAAGAGCCAAATACTTCCATTCAAAAGGAGAGTTTATCAAGAGTTTTCAAAAGTAATTTTCTTGTGTTTTTCACCACAATTTCAATCCTTATTTTTCTCACAAACACTTCAGCTATCCATTGCTATATCTACCTATAGGGATCTCTATTGCGAAAGGATTTGAGGTGATCAAGTGTTTAGTCACCAAAGACTTCATCTTGTGCTTTGAGGAGGTGGACGTGTATGTTCGCGTTCTTTCGGGTTCTAGTGAGAACTCGGTGTTTGAGGTGCGGCCTTAGCGAGCTAGTGGGCTTGCGGTGTGTAGTTCTTGCGAGAATGAGTGAAGGGACTAGAGAGTCAAAAGAGTTCAAGTGTGAACTCGCCTTGTAGGTGTTGCGGCACCGAGTGATCCGGTGGGATCGATTTTAGTGAAAATCCTTCATATTGTTGAAGGCGGGGACGTAGAGCAAGTGTGCTCGAACCTCGAAACAAATATCCCGTGTTTGCGATTGCTCTCTCTATCTCTTACTTGTTTATATCTTGCATACTTATATTGTCTTTATCTTTATATGCTTGATATACATTGTGTGCTTAATTGTTATATGCTTGGGGATTGTTTGCTAACACTTGTATTCAATCAAGAGAGCCAATGCGGCACCTCAACTCTTATTTAGAGGAATCTTGAGGAGTTAGTCCAGAGCCCTTCACGGGGAATCCGGCTACACTCTTGTGTTATACTCGGTGTTTAGTTTAAGAAGTTTTTAGTTTGCATTAATAAGTTTTTAATTCCACATTTATTGACCATTAAATTAGCTCATCACCTATTCACCCCCCTTTAGGTGATTACAATTGGTATCAGAGCCACGTGCTCTTGATTTGGGTCTAACAACCTAGAGTTAAAGATCCTCATTTTATAGCTAATCACAATATATGTTTTCATACACCATGGATTTCATGTCACCTCCCACCTTTGACATTCTTAACATCCAAACTTGGAAGGTTAAGATGTCTTTGTACCTCAAAGCCTTAGGGATTCATGTTTATTTTGCCACTATTAAATATTCTTATTGTTTAAATGGCAAAAACATTGAGGCTAACGCAAAAGCCATCCATGCTTTGAAGAGTAACCTAAATGATGATTATTTATGTAGGGTTGCTAAACTTGACTCGGCTTTTGTAGTTTGGAACACAATACTCTCCCTTGGCGAATAAAAACAATACTATGCAGGGAGCGACTCGGATGTTAGAAGTGACGCTTCCAACGTGTGCTACATGGTCCAAGGGGATAACCCCCTTGAGGTAAACACCGAATCCGAGCTAGATGAGGATGTTGATATGCCTTATAATGAAATAGTATCATTTTGTCAGCAACCCTTAGAAAAATATGAATTACTTAAGAAGGATAATAAGAAAATGAAAAACAAATTTGATTGCATGTTAAAAGAAAAAGATTCTTTACAAGATAAATTGGAATGCTTTTCAAGAGAAAATGAAAATTTGAAAAATGAAAATATTTCCTTACTTTCTAAATTGAATGATTTGTGTGAAGGAAATAATGCTTTGAAAAATAAAATTGTTTTGGTGGGGAAAAAAAGAAGTTGCTTTAAATGAAACACTTGTTTGAAAAGAAAAATTGCTGAAAAAGAAAAAGAAAATGTTTCTAAAAAGAAAAAGAATAATGATTCTCAATCTCACCATGCTTTACATGCCACTATTAATCAAAATGAGATTAAATTTTTAAAAAATAAAATTAATTGTTTGAGCTCAACTTTGAGCAAATGTGCATTTAATCATAAGAGAATGGAAACCTTGTTTTCAACGAAACAAGTTCCACATATTCATGCACATCACCCACAACATGCTTATGCACATTTTACACGTCATGATCATACTCATTCACATGTGCATAGCAGAGTGTACAAGTGTACACATTGCGGCCGCAAAGGCCATTTAACAAAGTTTTATTTTGATAAGATACATCATATTAATTTTGCTAAGAAAAATGTTTAGGTTCCATTAAATGCTAACCCCCGTGGACCCAAAAGAAAATGGATACCAAAATCCCCACCTTTGTATTTGATGTAGGTGCGGGCTCTCATACGACGTGAGAGAGTTGGTGCCTTGATGGTGGATGCACATGGACTTGATGGACACACATTTGATGCACCGCTATCAAGGAGGTTTGGTGGGACAACCACCATGTTTTGGAGAATTAGAGCATAGTTCTTTTGTTTGGTAACTATCTCTAAACTCCTACTTTATTTACATACTTTTTCATATATGATATTTTTAGCATGTTCATATTTTATTTGTTTTGTGCTTCATGAGGTATATAACTTGTTTAAATGTAGTCTTTGTCAAAACTTGTGTATATACGTGTACAAGTAGTGAGCGACATTTGATTCATATACGTTTGCACTTCATTATTCATTTGTACTCACTATATGCACATATATAGCCTAGTTTTGATGATTTTCTCATTTACACTTGTTTTGCCTATTTTCATATTTTTTTCATGTATATGTATTTTTATTCAAATCTAATAAATATACATGTATGTCTCTTGAGTCTCTTGCCTTCATGCAATTTATATCATAGACTCTTTTTATGTTTGGGATATGTATGCATATTGTTAGTTTTGGATAAATCATACATATACCTAGAAGTTATGTTTAAATGAACAACGAATTTTCATTTTTTTGTTTGATAAAATAATATTCATGTTTATTTTGAACTTTATTGATTATCTTCATGGAAAATGCTAATTACATGTTCTTGTACACTCACACTTTATTTGTTTATTCATGACTTTGTTTCATAATTATTTTTGAGCCTTATAGATTTCGAGTGTCAAACTTTATGTATTTAATATGCTTCATGATATACATATGATTTGGTTTCATGTTTTTGAAGGATCTTTAACTAGTTTTTCAAAAATTAATCTAACTAGTTATTTATTCTTCATTTGATAGTGTTTTCTCTATAAAAATATTTTTCAAACTCTATTTTTGAAAACCCCTACCAACCCCTTTTAAGGGAGGACGGATGGGCGAGTATGCGTTGTAAGCCTTATTGAAAATCTTTTATCTTGTGCATAAAAGGGTGGTAGTTATGAGTTAAATACTTGATTTACATTGTTATTTTCAATTGTTATCTCAATTGATATTTATTTTGTATATACTCATATTTTGTTTTCTATATATGTTTGCTTCATTTCAAATAATATCAATTTCTATTGGTATTCTCTTTTCATACATATATAAATGATTAGTTTGTGCTTGATTTTCAAGATATTTACATGTTTAAAGCACAAAGTACGTTTATGCTAAGCTTAATTCAAATCTTAATTTTTAATTGATTTCTCAATTGGTACTTTTTATATAAGCTTATGCATTTTCTTCAATTGGTATTTTTTTACAATTGGTAATTTTTTATCAAAATGTACAATATATTTCAATTGGTATCTATTGAACTATTTATGTCAATTGGTATCCTTGAAAATTTAAATTGGTATCAAAATATAAAATACTTTCCTTCATTGGTATCAAAATTTCAATTGGTAAAATGTTTTGATATGTTTTAGTTCCAATTTGTATCTCAAAATTTTGTTTATTTACAAAGGTATCTCAAAATGCGTTTTATTACCTTGAGTAAATTTCAAATTTTGTTTTAAGTAATTAAAAATTTGACTTAAAAATGTTTTGATATATATTGCCTATATGCAAGGGGAGCTTAACAACTCTTCTACATATAGATTCATGTTGAGTGTATCTTATATTGAGGAGCTTGACAGCTCTTCTTTATACGGTACACGTGAGTAAGGGGAGCTTCACATCTCCTCTTATGCATTGCATATTATGTGTTATGTGAATTAGGGCTTGTCATCCCTTCTTTATGTAATGCATGTATGTAGGGAAGTTAACTTAGCGTCTTTCTCTTCATGAATGTATATCGCATATATCTTTTATTGATTGATTTGAGTTCACCCCTTTATTGATTTTTCTGACAAAGAGGGGGAGAACATTGTTTAATTGTTTTCTTTGACCCCTTTATTGATGATTGACAAAAAGGGAGAGAAAGATTTTGAGTTTATATATGCATATTTGTGTTTTTACATATATTGAGTTTATGCATCTTGTGTTTTAGAAAATAGGAAGAATGTTTTAAAAGTTTAAATAAAAAGAGGGAGAAGGTTTTTGAAAAATATGTTTGATTTATCCATGTTTCTCTCTCCTAGTTGATGCATACATTTGTATAGTATCATGTGCTTCATTAAATATCTTATTGTTTATTGTGATGCATGAGTTAAGGGGAGCTTCTTTGAAGCTTTACTTTAATCCATGCATATATAACTCCATGAGTTTTGTCATCATCAAAAAGGGGGAGATTGTTGCCCAAAGGCCCATCACTCTAGTTTTGATGATGATTAACTCATGTAGTTATAGTACTAATGATCTTGTGTTTATTTAGTCTCAGGTTTGTGATCAAGATCTTAGTAGGTGTGTAACTTCAACAAAGGATTTAAAGTCAAGTTTTGGAGCTAACACGGTTTGATTCAAGAGCATATGCATCAAGACAACATCAAGTACTCAAGAGGAGTCTAGCTCTTTGGATCAAGTTTGGACCAAGTCAAGAAGATGTGAAGACTTTAAGTGAAGACCTTCAAGATCAAGACTTGAGTTTAGGTTTGTTTTGTTAAGATTTTATTTTTAGATAAAATGTAAAGGATAGAATAGTTGGTGGATTGCTCAAGTATACCATATACACACACACTCTTAATTTAGATGAGTTTTCATAAAAAGAATTTTCATTTTGGCAAAATACCGGTTTGGTTTTTGGAGTTTATTATATACATGTGTTTTTAACTAAAACTGTTTTAGTGCTTATTGTCAAAAACATAGATATTTCATCATTTATGTGTAGTGGATCATATCCATACACACCATGCTTTAAAAGTGTTTAAAATATCTTGTTTTTGTATTTGGAGAAGTTTTGGAAAAATAAGTTTTGAAAAATCTATTTTCAAAAATGCAGATTTTGTTTTTAGCCAAAATTTCTAAGTTACAAAAATAGTTCAAATTGTTTGTAACATATCTTGATTTTACTCAAACATATTTGATTATCAAAGTATAATACTGAAACTATTTTTGTAGATTTTTAGTGATTTTATGGGATTATGTCAAAGTCAAAATGCCAAGTTTTTCAATCCCTAAAAGTTGTTTTCTGGCTTCTGTCGGTCGATCGGACTAATCGACCGAGCTAGAAGTCGGTCGACCGAGTTGGTCGACTGACGTGCACAGACGTGCACGCCAGTTTGGTTGGAGGGCCGGTCGACCGACCCGGTCGACCGCCAGAGAGCTTTTGCTCTCTGGAATGCCCCGGTCGACCGGCAGAGAGTATCTGCTCTCTGTTCCAGGCCTCAGTCGACCGGGCTGGTCGACCGCTGGCCCAACCGTCAGATTTCTGACCGTTGGCGGTCGACTGGGCCGGTCGACCGACAGCAGTCCAGAGCTGCTGACTGGACCCCAACGGCTAGTTTTTTTTGGCCTATAAATGGGGCTTATTGGACTGTTTTTAACAAGTTTTCAAGTGGTTTTTAGAGCTAGTTTTTCCTACTCTTTTAAGAGGTTTCTCCACTTGTTTAAGAGCCAAATACTCATTCAAAAGGAGGGTTTATCAAGAGTTTTTAAAAGTGATTTTTTTGTGTTTTCCACCACAATTTCAATCCTTATTTTTCTCACAAACACTTAAGCTCTCCATTACTATATCTACTTATAGGGATCTTTGTTGTGAGTGGATTTGAGGTGATCAAGTGTTTAGATCACCAAAGCTTCATCTTGTGCTTTGAGGGTGGATGTGTGTGTTCACGTTGTTTCGGGTTCTAGTGAGAACTCGGTGTTTGAGGTGCGGCCTCGGCGAGCTAGTGGGCTTGCGGTGTGTAGTTCTTGCGGGAACGAATGAAGGGACTAGAGAGTCCAAGGAGTTCAAGTGTGAACTCTCCTTGTAGGTGTTACGGCACCGAGTAATCCGGTGGGATCAATTTTAGTGGAAATCCTTCATAGTGTTGAAGGCGGGGACGTAGAGCAAGTGTGCTCGAACCTCGAAACAAATATCCCGTATTTGCGATTGCTCTCTCTATCTCTTATTTGTTTATATCTTGCATACTTATATTGTCTTTATCTTTATATGCTTAATATACATTGTGTGCTTAATTGTTACATGCATGGGGATTGTTTGTTAACACTTGTATTCAACCAAGAGAGCCTTTGCGGCACCTCAACTCTTATTTAGAGAAATCTTGAGGAGTTAGTCCAGAGCCCTTTACAGGGAATCCGGCTACACTTTTGTGTTATACTTGGTGTTTAGTTTAAGAAGTTTTTAGTTTGCATTAATAAGTTTTTAATTCCGCATTAATTAGCCATTAGATTAGCTCATCACCTATTCACCCCCCTCTAGGTGATTACAATAATCTCCCAAATCTTTTATCACTCTTTTCAATTTCTTTGTATATATCAATTTTCTTTTTCTCTACCTTCTCAATCTACCACTTTCTTTTTAACTTAACTATAACTCCATTTTTCTCTTTTCTTTTCAAGAACTAAAAGAAGATCTTTAACCATTCTTTGTAATCTGAAAGAGAACTTACTAAAAAAGCTTCCATCACTAGTCCCTCCTTGTGGATCACGACCCACATAGGCACTTGCTATCGCAGCAGTATTGAGTACTTGCACATTCTATTCTTTAGTTTTGAAATTCTGTTTTTTGTGCAGGTAAATCCTCAATCAGCTGGCCCAGCAGGAGGGTCTTGAAGTTCCTATCATCGGGATGCTTCGTGAGGCTGTAACCACAGAGATCGTGGAACCCTCATACCCAATTGGCTTGTCCAAAGACTTGCCGTCTTATGATCTTCAACTTGGTAAGAGAACAAAGATGTGTTATATTCTATCTTTTTCATTGCTATTACTAACACTGATGTTATGGTTGTAGAGAGTACCGGGGTAGCTCAAGTAGAGGATCTCATGGCGAGCATCAACGCAGAGGACAGTATAGTTCAGACTTCAGCCGATGAACCCAATGCCGTGGAGTTTGTCACTGCCCCTGTTGCTGTGGAGGCCACCACAATAACAGTTCCGGAGGTGTTGACCACGACCTCGGCGTCGAAAGAGCCTGTTGTTGGCCTTATCCTTGCACAAGTTGAGATGGCTCCCATTTCTGTGGATACTACGCGCACTATCATAGAAAGGGGATCTGGGAGTGCATCAGCAAGGTTATCTCCAGTCATGAACATCATGGCAGAATTAGCGCGTCAAATGGTACATCAATTTTTTGCCTCTATGAAGTCCTGCATCGAATTAGTTCTTTCTGGGGGAAGTTCCTTCGAGTTTGCCCGGATGCTTCTTGAGAGTCAGATCGAGAACATCCGTCACACTAGAAGCTCAAAGCAAGTTAGGGCATATCTGATGCTGGTTGAACAGCTGGTGATATGTGTAAGGAAACTAAGGACCCTGTGAAAGGCCAGCTCAATAGACGAAGATCGATTGATGCTTATTAAGCTCCTCACCACTCAGGAACATGAAAGGAAAGAGATGAAGGAGCAAATGGCTGAAGAGGCCCGTCATCTTCATAACTTCCAAGCCAGCTACCAAAAACTGGCCGACGATTCCAGGGAATTCGAGGTCGTCACCAAGAATGCAGAGCAAGTCATTATTACTGCTTGGGCGGCTATTGCCAAGGCGGAAGTCTTGATTCAAGTCAACGAGTATAAGCTTGTTGCTACCAGAGGGAGGCTAGAAGAGCTGGAAGTTGCCAAAAAACTAGTCCAAGAAGATCTTACTGCCCATTCTTCCAAGTTTGAGTCTCTTCAAACACAGCTAGCTATGAAGAGATTATTATCAGAGGAAGAGTTACGGATTCAAGCTTGGGCGAAAGTTGAGAAGGCACACCAGCAGGAGATGCAGCGCCTCTAGGAACGGATCTATTCTTTGGTGGAGCAGGATTAGCCCGCTTCCCTTTTGTATCTTTCCATTTTTTAAAGCTCTATTTGTCAAATAAGAGAGTGTTTGTATTACTTTTATTATTTTTAATTCAAAAAATAAAAATTATCAAATTCTTCTCTGGTCTTTATTCTTTCTTTGCCTTTGAGAATCAGATGGATGCTTTATTGCGTGGATGAACTCAGCTTTTATAGTCGCAATCCTTGACTATTATGAAAACACGGTCTTTAGTCATTTTGTTGAGACATGTCTATGAATGATAGAAAAGAAACTCAGGCAGCACTGAGTTTGTGAATGAGATGTAGTTCTCATTTGTAATGGAGACGCGACTCTGATTTATCAAGAGAGACGCGACTTTGAACTGTTAAGAGAAATGTGGCTCTAGCTCGCTGAGAGGACGCGGTCCTGGATCACTGAGAGGATGCGGCTCTGGATCACTGAGAGGACGCGGCTCTGGCTCATTAAGGGAACGCAGGCCTGCGTTCTTCAATTTGATAAAGGGAACGTGGCCTTTAGGCTTGTGAAAAGATGCGAACTTCTGGACGCGGCCTTCGAGTCTGTGAAAGAACATGGACTTCAGGATGCAGCCTTCAAGCTTATGAATGGACGCAGCCTTCAGGACGCAGTCTTCCAAGCGTCACATGCAATCCGACTTGGAGATTTTGTTGGATCTTTAAATGCTATGTCAGCGTTGACGGTTGGGAACTTGTGTCTTTGGGGTTTCCCGGAGCAAAAATTCATGTGCTTATCCATACTGGATTTGATATTCGTGTAGGAATTAAGGTTGATAGTTTTGATTTCTATGCCATTAATTATAGGCCATTTAGCGAGCCAATAAATAGGCCACAAACTCTTAACAGTCATTCATCTTCACTATTTTTCTTTGCAAGCATGCGGTCTGAGGGACTTCGCCTTGATTATTCCCTTTCAAGGCCTTCTTAGAGAGCATATATTCTGGAGAACAAAAAGAACTCAAAGCTTTACGGCATTCTTTCAATCTTATTCAAACTGTTAAGTGATTTCAAGATTAAAAAGCAATGCTTTAACTGCTTTCACGACCGTGCTTTGACAAATGAAGTCCAACTTCTAGAGAATTTTTTTCAGGTAAAAACTAGCTTTTGCCATGGTAAGCTCGGTCTCTTTGAAGTTTTGTCATTGCCGGCCATGAAAATACTCTGTCTTTTGATCTCTTTCTGAAATCTTTTTTTTAAGATTCATGTGTCCCTGCTCTGCAAACGCGCCTTTCGCATTACTTGATAAAACACAGACTTGTTGGCTTCAAAGTCTAAATCCCAAGTTCTTTAGACGTGAGTATGGTGAACTCCGCATTTTGCGACTCGAAACGCAGCTTTTGTACATGAGGTTTATGTTTGGGGTTTCTGACTTAGAAAATTTTAAGCTTGCTCTTTTGTGACCTCTGAGTGCGAATGTGGCAAGCTCTGTGTCTCAGACGCGAGCGTGATAAGCTCTGCGTCTTGAAAACACTTCAAGCAGATTTTAAGACATGCGTCCGCGTCTTTGATATATACCTCGCGTCTCATATATCATACGCGAGTCTCATATATCAGACTGCATTTGGATCCATATTTTCTATCTCCGCGTCCGTGAGATTCGTGTCTAGAGTTCATGACTTCAGTCCTGCATTTGTGCTCCTGGCTTTTTATTTTCTGTCTTTACAGAATTTTAACCCTTGGTTTTCTTTTTGCTTCTTGTAGGTCTTGGCCATATCGAAGGTACTAGTTCTAACGTCTTTACTAGGTTCATAGGAGAATATTTGAACAGGCTAGCTTGTTCGATTGGCGAGCACTCGAGAAGTCAGAACTTCTGTCCAAGGGCGAGGAAAATCCGCGTGATTGTCGATACACATTAAGACTTTATTGGACATAATGCACCAGTAATGTCTTGGGTCCTTCTGGATCACAGTGTGTATGGCGCATCTGAAGATCACAGGAAAGAGGACGTCACCAGTAAGATCTCGGATTCTCTCTTTACCAATCTTACTTAAAGATGTGACAGCGATGAAAAATCCATGCTCATTAGATGACTTTCTGGCGGTAGAGCTTCACATTAAGTGAAGAATTACGGCCTTGCAAAGACCTTCGCACCAGTTGGTCGGGTGGAATCATAATGCTCCCTTACATTTCGACCTCAAGAAACACCATCGTTCTCAAGAGGAGAGGAAGTTGATCTGCTATTTCCGACCACAGTCAAGAAGACGAGATTTGTGTACCTTCAATGTTTTGAGGAGTGAGTGCAATCTTTCACTAAGCAAGAGGGACTTCTTTGCACTTCTCTATTGTAACAGTCAATCTTATTGTATAAAAGAGCATTCTGTATCACTTTCATATTTTTGAATATCAATAAAAGTGACACTTTTTTTTGTCTTCTTTCATGTCTTGACTTCCTTTTTTTTTAAAATCAGACAAGCAGAAGTGATTTCCTTTGATTTATTAGAAATGTAACATTTTAACTTAGCAAGTCAAAGTTAGAGAAATTTCATTTAAGGATTTTGAAATTACTGTCATAGTTGTGATATTAACTTGACATGAGTGGAGTAGTGGACTTGCCAACTATGGATGAGAATGGCAAGTGAAATTTCCAACCCGCGAAGGATTGTGATTGAGTCTTTATCAAAGATTTAGTATTAACGTAATTAAGATTTAGTTGGGGATTGATGGCAACACCGTTAAAGGTATAATATTAACCTAACAGTGATTTTAAGTGGACTTGCCATTCTATTGACGAGAATAATAAGTAAGACTAGACCCTCTGAGGATCTAGGAAAATTTTACTATTAGAGGTATGATATTAACTTAACGGTTTGGATTAAATCTTGTCAGAGGCATGATATTAAAACTTGACAAGGATGTGAGATGGAGGTGTGATGTTAACTTAGCACTATAGGAATTTCAGTTCCGTTTGGGAAAACTACAAATATCACTGTCATAGGTGTAGGATTAAACTTGGCAGTGAAAGTAATGCTAGAGGTGTAATTTTGAATTTAGCATTTGTCATCTCGACTTCAATACGGAAGTTCGAGGAAAAGTCATTGTCATGGGTGTATTATTGAACTGGACCATGAATTGGATGCTGGAAGTATACTGTTAAACATAGAATCTCTCATCTCAGCATCGATATGGAAGCCTGAGGAAAAGTCATTGTCATAGGTATATTGTTGAACTTAACAATAAACTGGATGGTAGAGGTATAATGTTAAACTTAGCATTAGTCATCTCGACTTCGATAAGGAAGTTCGAGGAAAAGCCATTGTCATAGGTGTATTGTTGAACTTGATAATGAACTAGATGCTAGAAGTGTAATGTTAAACTTAGCATCGCTCATCTCAGCTTCGATTTGGAAGCCTGAGAAAAAGTCATTGTCATAGGTGTAATATTGAACTTGGGAATAACTTAATCACTGTTAGTTGTGTAGTATTAAACTTAATAGTAATTTGTCAGAGGTGTGATGTTAACATGACAAGAGTTGATTTGCGATATGAGTAATATAGAGGACTTGTCATTCTATTGACGAGAATTGACAAGTGAAGTTTGGAATGTCAGAGGTGTAGTGTTAACTTGACAAGGGTTGAAGACTTGTAACTACATGTAAGGAAGTGACAAGTGAGGTGCCGCTATGACTCTCTTGGTTGAATAGAAGTGTGAGCAAAACAATCCCCAAGCATATATCAATATAAGCACAAGTATATCAAGCAAATAATAAATATGAACGATAAGAGCATGCAAGATATAAACACAAGTGAGAGAAAGAGAGAGAGCAATCACAAAAATGGGAGATTTGTTTCGAGGTTCGAACACTCGTGCTCTACGTCCCCGCCTTCAACACTATGAAGGATTTCCACTAAAACAAACCCACCGGATCACTAGGTACCGCAACACCTACAACGAGTTCACATTAGAACTCCTTGGACTCACTAGTCCCTCTCTTGTTCCCGCAAGAATAACGCACGCAAGCACACTAGCTTGTCGAGGCCGCACCTCTACACCGAGCTCCCACAAAACTCGAAATAACACGAATCTACAAGTTCGTCTCCTCAAATACAAGATGAAACACTTTGGTGATCTCAACACTTTGATCACTTAAAAACACTCTCACAACAAAGATCCCTAAAGGATTGATATAGCAATGGATAGCTTAAGTGTGTATAAGAAAACTAGGATTGATTTGGTGGTGAAAAACTCAAGAAATCTCTTTTACAAATACTCTTGAAAAACTCTCCTTTTGATATGAAAGTATTTGACTCTGAAACAAGTGGAGATAAACACTTAGAAATATAGGAAAAACTATCTTGAGAACCTACTTCAAATCTTGTTAAAAATAGCCCAAAACAGCCCCATATAACTAGGCTCCAAAAACTAGCCGTTGGGGACAACTCAGAAGGATTCCCTGCTATCGGTCGATTGGCCAGTCAACCGCCAACAGTCAGATTTCCGACCGTTGTTTCACCGGTCGACCGCTCGGTCAATTGAGGCTTAGATACAGATAGCAAAAGCTCTCTGCCGATGACCGCCCGATCGACTGGGCCAGATCCAGAGAGCAGAGCTCTCTGGCAGTCAACCGGGTCGGTCAACCAGCCCACTAGCCAAAGTGGCTTTGCACGTTTGTGCATATCGGTCGACCGGACCGGTCGACCGACTTCTGTCGGTCGGCCGTCCGGTCAACCGGCAGAAGGCCAGGTCACATGCTTTGGGGATTAAAAACTTAGTCTTTTTACCTTCAATAAAATCTCATAATTTCTCATAATTTCTACAAAAATAAGTTCATTGATATACTTTAAAATACAAATATGCTTGATTAAAAATCAAAACATATTACAAACATTTTGAACTCTTTTTGTGATATAGAAATTTTGGCTTAAACAAAAATCTGTATTTTCCAAAAAGCTATCTCCAAATTAAAAAACGATTTTTTCAAAACTTCTCCAAATATAAAAATAAGATATTTTAAATACTTTTGAAGCTTAGTGTGTATGGATATGATCCAATACACATATATGATGAAATATCTATGTTTTTGACAATAAGCTCTAAAATATGTTTTGATAAAACATATGTATATTTTGAAGCTTAGAAACAAATCGGTATTTTCTAAAACAAAAACTCTTTTATGAAAACACATATAAATCTTGTGTGTAAGTGTATATGAACTTGAGAAATTCATCAACTAATCTATCCTTTACATTTATCTAAAAATAAAATCTTGACACTTACAGTTCCCGACACAAGTCTTCTGAAAATCTTCTCTTGAAAATCTTCTTCTCCTTCTTGACTTGGTCCAAACCTTGATCCAATGAGGTAGACTCCTCTTGAGTACTCGATGCAATCTTGATGCGAGAGCTCTTGAATCAACACGTGCTAGCTCCAAAACTTGACTTTAAATCCTTTCTTGAAGCTAAACACCTATTAAGATCTTGATCAAATATCTGAGACTAATTAAACATAAAATCATTAGTACTATAACTATATGCGTGACCACCTTCTATTTTGCGTCCTGGTTCTTGTTTTAGAAGAAAATCAGGAATAAAGGAGGATTTATATAACAGTGATGTAATTAATCGATCACTCAAAACAAGATTAGAAGCCGCATACCCGGTGAAGGGTTCTGAACTTCTTCCTCGTGATTCTTCTTAATAAGAGTTAGAGGAGCGCAATGCAATCTTGTTGTGAGAGTATTGATCATATTGACAAATACACGGTATTAATAAAGGATGGAATATTATTTTGAAGAGATAAGTTACAAATGAAATATGAACTTACAAGGCTTGTCTGGATTCAATAACTTTTGATACTGGATACAAGATAAGGTAGGAATACAGTTTGAAAGATTTAGGAGCAGAAGATTGTAGTTGAGGAAGGTAGGTTGAGGGCGGAGGAACTTATGGCTTAATTGCTGATTGCTTTGAAGGCTCTGTCCTTGATGAATGAAGGGGACTCTGATTTATAGAGAGTGTCGATGCTTCTGGAGGTGATGAGTTGTCCTGCATGATTGGGAGATGAGCTGTCTTACATGATTGAGAGATGAGCTATCGTTCTTGATAAAATCTACTTTTGGAGTGCGCCACGTTCTTTGAGGTAAGTGGAATCTGCTTTCTGTCAAGTCTCCTCTGTCGTTTTTGGATTATTGCAAGTGAGTGGATTTACTTTTGAGCTGGAAAGGTAAGTGTGTTATCATCTTCGTCTTGTGATTGATGCTGTCGAATCAGGTGAGGTTTTTGAGCTGGAGATGCTGTCTGCTTTTGTCTTCTTGCGATGAGTGCTTTGTCTTCTGTCTTTTGATGCTGTCTGGTGGTGAAATTTGTTTGAGCTGGAGATGTTGTCTGTTTTTGTCTTCTTGCGATGAGTGCTTTATCTTTTGTCTTTTGATGCTGTCTGGTGGTGGAATCTGTTAAAATCTTTTTTTTTTTTTTTACATATTAAAGGGATCTTGGCCACCGATGGGATCGGTGGAGGTGGAGGATGTGGTGGAGTTTGCCCATGAGCGGTTGAGTTGTTTCTGCATTTTCTTGAATTTTTAGAATTGTAAGAACTGTTGGAATTCGTCTTCAGAATCAGAGTCGTCTGGGAGTTGAACTGGAGTTTTGTAGCTGGATTTTTGAGTTGTTGCAGGATCCGTTTGCTTGGCAATCTATTGAATAGGATGTTGGAGTTTTTTGCCGGCGGCGAGGAATTCAGTAACTGTTGTGTCAGAACAGAGAGCTTGATTAAATTTGTCTCACCATTTAATTTTGAATTCTCGGAAGAGACTCATAGGAAATTTGTCGGCAATACTATAATGTTGAGCAATTCTGTAACTCCAACAGAAAATCCATGAAACCTTGAATTCTCTGTAGAACTGTACTGCCTTAACATAATGTAGTCCTTTAGTCTTGAGTAGGTAGAGATTGAAACCTTTGAGTATTGCTGGTGGTAGAATATCTGTTGTGGGTCCGTATGAATGCCAACACTCATAGAACCAAATTGGAAAATCTTGACAGTTGGAATGAAAGGTAAAAAATCATGAATGATCAAATGGTCTGTAGAGAAATGCGCCATACCAGGCCATCCGATAATCATGATAGGAGTAACCTTTTAGAATATACTTGACTGTAAAATCCTTCATTGCAGCATATAATGCCCACTCTGTCGGTTAATTACTCTTTTGATGATGCATTTTGAATAAGAGATTCTGTCAGGATTGGTTTTGTCTATAGTATGATATAGCTCGATAGAGCCAGAGTCAACTAGGACCAGTTCATAATATCGTTGAGTTTTGAATGGGTCGTCAGGAATCCATTGACAACCAGAAGGTAGAATTTTATTAACAAATGAGGAGAGGCTTTTGTAATCAGGAATTTCAGTAAAGGTAGTAAGGAGTAGATGTTCTGGATTCTTTTTGGTGAAATAAGGAAATGAATCAGATGTTGACTGGGGTCGTGAAGTGTTTTGAATTTTTGGAGAAGGCGTTTGAAGAGTCATGGCATAAGGAAGAGGAGGAAAATTACCTAAGACTTGAAATTTATTAGGACTTTGAATAGGCGAGGATGAAAGTGATGAGACCTTTATTTCATAGTCTTTGGAATTAACTGTCATTTGAATTGGAGATTTGCCTTTGTCGGTACTCATTTTGAATCTGTGGTTAAAATTCACGAGTTAGGAAATCGGGTAAGGAATTATTTGAACCTTTAAGATATTCTATGTCAAAATCAAAAATAGATAGAATGGCCTGCCATCTAGCAAAGATTTGCTTAGATGCAATATTTTGGACATCTTTTTCAAGAATAAATTTAGCAGATTGACAATCAATTCGGAGAAGGAATTTTTTATTCAGAAGATTATCTTGGAATTTACAAATACATTGGACAATGGAAAGAATTTCCTTTTTGATGGTGGAATAAGATTTTTGAGGACCGAGCCATACACCAGAATGAAATCTAACAGTTGCTCATGAGATGTCTACTGAAATCTTTGTTTTAGTATGCCTCCAGTGCATAGACATGGTAATGAATGGACCTTTTCTTTAATTAGTTTGATTATTTGAGTGTGCTTAGCAGACCATGCTGGCGGATTTTTTTGGAGTCTTTGAAATAAAGGTGCACAGGTTATTCGTATTTTTGGGATGAAATCAGATACGTAATTTAAACATCCTAAAAATCTTTGTAACTGGGTCTTATCTTTAATTTCATTGGAAAATTTGTTTACAAATTCTATTGATCTATTAATTGGCGTTATAGTTCCCCTATGAATATTGTTTCCTAAAAATCTAACAGATATTTGGAATAATTTCATCTTTGTTACTGAAACTACTAGTCCATTTTTCTTTACTGTATGAAAGAAAGTATTAAGATGTTTGAAATGTTGATCTATGTTTTCTGAGTATATTAAAACATCATCAATATAGACTATAGTAAATGTTGTATAGGGATTGAATATATCATTCATAATTCTTTGAAATTCTGAGGGAGCATTTTTAATCCGAAAGGCATCATATTCCATTCATAGTGGCCGAATGGTACTGTGAATGTTGTTTTGTATCGATCTTTCTCAGCGATTTGAATCTGCCAAAACCCAGATTTCATATCAAATTTGGAGAATAGTTTAGCATTGTATAATCGTTTTAATAAATCTTTTTTATTAGAAATTGGATATCTAATCCATTGTAATACTTTATTTAATGGTTTATAATTAATTACTAACCTAGGAACTCCTCGTTCCTTTTCTGCTTGATTCATTACATAGAAACCAGCACAACTCCAAGGAGATTTGGAAGGCCTTATTAATTTCTTATCAAGTACAGTTTGTAGTTCTTTTTTACATATTTCTAGTAAATCATGGTTCATTTGGATGGGTCGAGCTTTGGTTGGAATGTTTCTTTCTGAGGAATCTTTTCATAAGGGAGATTTACAATATGCCGTTTTCTTTCCCAGAAGGCATTAGGAATATCCGCACAAATTTCTTTTGTATATAAATGTTGAAGTCCTTTAATGTGTTATTGAGTGGTAGTATCTTGTAATCGTTGTTCTATCTTATGATACAGAATATCATCTTGTAGAAATATGTTTTGTTTTCGTTGAATTAAGTTTATACTATGGTAGATTGAATTAGTCTGTAAGGTATTTAATTCCTTGTATTTTATAGGAGTTATGAATTAAAATAAGATCTTTTGTCCTATAATTTTTGTACCTAATCCTTTTGAATCAACCCAAAATAGATAAATTTGTCTTAAAAATGGAATTCCTAATATTATATCAGTGTTTAAATCATCTACAATAATGAATTGGTGTTTAAAACATATTTTGTCATTGCATATGGATGTTTTAGTTAGTTTTTCTCTAACCCTTAAAGGAGAGTCATTTGCGGTTACTAACTTTTCATTTGTTGGTTCATAATATTTTGTTGGGAATATACCGTCTCTAATTACACTATGGTCAGCTCCGGAATCAATCATAGCGGTAAAAGTGAATTTAGAATTGTGAATTGTAAGAGTTATGAATACAAATCATTTCTGATAAGTAAATTCTTTAATAGTTGAAATGAAGTTAGAGTCGGAGGGTTCAGTGGTTGAAATGGTGATTTCATTTAATGAGAAGGGTGACTCTTCTTCCGACATGGATGCAAATTCTTTTCCTTTATCAAGTTGAGTCTGAATAAGGCACATTTGGGTCTCGTATGCTAAATTTTTTGTCTCTATTTGGCTTAAATTTTCTTTAATATTTTTAATTTCTTCTTTTAATAATTTTATTTCTGTTCGAAGTTCATGAATGCTATTTGGTTGGGTTTTTAAATTTGTATTTATGAGATAGGTTTCAAAAAGTTTTGAAATACTAAAAGGTTGAATTAGTTTATCCTTATCGTCTTCTTCATTGATTATTAGGGTTCTTAATTTTCTAAATGTTTTCTTTGTTTTTCTGGATCAGGAATTTGTTGTATCATATCAAATATTAAACTTTTTGAATCTCTTTTTAATTTTTTCCTTAGGTATTTTTAAAGCGTTTCGTGTATTAATCATATTAATTTGTTTACATGTACATGTATTGTCACTAGAACTTGAGGAATGATAAAATCTATCATCTTTAGATATTTTATTAATTTCAGAATAGAGTTATAATTTTTCTTTTATATTTGAATCTATATCTGATAAATTGTCTATAATTTCATTAATTCTATTTTTTCTTTTTAATTTGCATTTATTCGCGATGTGGCCAGGTTTGCCACATTTATAACAAGTAATTCTTTTAGATTGATAATAATCTTCGTTTGAACGTTTTTGAGAATGTTTATATTTCTTTGGCCTATGTTTTTTATAAGGAACCATTTTTTGTTTATGTTTCTTTTCTGTTGAGGGAGCTCTTATTCCTGTGATGCCAAATGCTTCACAGAAAGAGCCCATTTCTTTTCGTTTATTACCGTATTTGGCTTGGAATTTTAATTCTTGACAGGCTAGTAATGCTTCCTTTTTAACGAATGCAAATAATTGTCCATATGTTATGGTGCTAAAATCAATATTATCATCTCAACTCCTATGGCCCTTTTAATGTTTGTAAAGACTCATTGTGAAAATAGATTGGGTAGGCCAGTAATAAATTTTTCTTTCCAAAATGATTTAGTTGAATTAGATCGTTTTAGTACATGAGTTAAAAACATATCTTTATACCATCGAAAATCGGAAAGGGTTGGACATCGTAATTAGTAAGGAATATTTTTGAAGATCCTAATTCTTTTGCAGGGTTTCCTACAAAATGTGTTGCTATTGTAACGGTGAGAAAGCTAGCGGAATCATTTTTTCTAGTAATTGTTCCCTGAGCATCTTCTATTTCTATTTCATGATTTAAAATAGTTTGCTTGTCTTCTAGGGCCAATGAGTTATCTCACCAATATTTTAATTGACCAGTGAATCCGGTGACAATGTAAACTGTGGCATTTTGTTCTGGTAATCGATTTGTTTTATAGGCAGTTACTGCCATACCCATTTCTTGTAAAGTATTTAATATTTCATATTCGCTTTTTCCATCAATATTCTATTCGTAAACTGAAGTACCATCATAACTTGACTTGAATATTGCTCGTTCTTCATATTGAATATCTGGAGGGGTTGGCCTAGGATAATAATTTCTAGTTTTGCCTTTACGCCAGTAATTTTGTATGAATTACTATTATTTTGTTATATCTTCTATAAATTCTATTAATTTCTAAATCTTGATCTGTTTCGTGAATATCATCTTCTATTTGATTTATTTGTTGTACTAATGAATTATCTGAGGTTAAATCATCTGCAGAGTCTTCTACAGATTCAGGTTCTGAAGCATTTTGTTCTTCAATTGTATTATCTTTGACGTGCTTGGAATATCTTTATTAATTTTTTCTAGAGTTTGAGTTTTTTGGCCTAACAAATTTATTGGTTGAATTTTTCTTCAAATTCAATTGGTATATTAGTCGGTTGAAAATGTGGTGCTGAATAGCTTTGTGAAAATTTAGGACTTGACTCTTTATGTACTCCTTTGATTTCTGTTGATAATGAATCAATTTGTTGTGCTATCGTATGCAACATTTGATTTGAATAATTATTCTAATGATTATTTTTTTAATGTCTTCAATGTTAACTGTTTCATTATTATCTTTTCCCCTCTTAAAAGGTGAAACAATAATTTGTCCTTCATTAGTAGTAATTTGGATAGACTGTAATGGGGGGTAAATAGAAGTTACAGTTTTACCGTCTGATAATTGCTATTTTTATATAAACTAGTATGAACATTAATTCGGGATTGATTGTATGGGTTTTGAATGCCTTGTTTTATTAAATAATATTCTAACCAGATCTCAAAATTAAAATTAATTTTATGCTTTTCTATATCAGTGATCCATTCTTTTATAATATTTCTTGGTAAGTATTATCAAATTCTGAGAACCAATTAAAATATTCGGATTCTTCTCTAAAGTCTTTCATTAATTCAAAACTATTATTAAAGAATGGTTTATCACTAGTTATGACATTAATCTCACTACTAAATTCTCCTTTCATCTAGGATGATGTTGGAGAATAATTTCCTTGATCCATTTCTGGAAGAGAGATTTATGAAATACTTTGATGGGTTGTTGGAATGAATAATCTGAACATGACCTCCTACTGGATTCAGGGTACCTAAACGAGGTTGAAGGTCTTTCTCTCAGCGAATTAAACGTATTAATACCGTTCCATCATTTTCTTCAATAATATCAGAAATTTCTATTCTTTCTATGTCTCTAGGTGTTTGAGGATTTCAATCCTAAATTCCTCTGGAATTGTGATCTCGTTCCATTTAATCTTCTAGGGACAAAGGTTTTTGAATGTTCTGCCTTAATTGAAGTAAGACAGTTTCTTCTTGTATAGAAGTATTTATCATTTTGAATTTAGGGTTCATTTGAGAGTCATTAGTTTGAAATATATTTTATACATGACTGCTACTTGTTCAGTAAAATTTTCAAATTCATCGCCCTGTAAATGAATATCTAAAATAATGAATTTAAAAATAATGGGTCTATTAATGATACTGAATAATTAGGCATACAATTAAAATAGACTGGACCATTACATATATTGGTTTGAATCATGGATAAGATAGATGATTTATATCTTTTTAGTCTTTTATCTCTTAAAGCCGTATGCACAGGAATATCAACGCCTGTATGGACTAAGGGTTTGACTGCTACTTGTATGAGACCAAAATGTATGTAACGAAATCCTTTCTTTAGGAATTCTTGTAATGCTAAGTTAGATAATAGTTGAATGGTTTGAAATTTATTTTGAATATTAAATGTTTCTTCATGAATTTTAATTGCGTAGGATGTTTTAAAATCAAACGTACCTATGCTATAAATATTTTCTATTTTTTTCATTTGGAATCTTCCATTCTAAATAGTGTTCATGAATTATATCCTCTCTGCTTCTTACTATCTCCTTGTTTGAACCCGAGGATGAATTGGAACCTAGAATCATCCTTCTTACAATGTTAGCCATGATTAATGCATGATCAAATGTATAATGCAATTCTAGCTTTAACGGGAACACGGGAACACTATGCCTGGAACACCCTATTCACTATGTGGGCTTACCAACGGACTTACTAGTTTACCAACGTTTACCAACGTTAATACAGAATACAATATGCAATTGGTATGCACTAATGATAACAACAATGCAAGAATAATGGCTCTGATATCAAAACAAGAACCAGGACGCAAAATAGAAGAAAATCAGGAATAAAGGAGGATTATATAACAGTGATGTAATTAACGATCACTCAAAACGACCATCTATTAGTCAATCATAGCATAAACATAATTTGTGCTTTAAACAAGTAAGCATATTATAAATCAAGAACAATCAAAACATATATATGTATGAAAATAAAAATACCAATTGAAATTGATATTATTTGAAATTTGAAGCATACACATATAAGAAACATATATGAGTATATGATCGGGAAAAAATCGCGCATAAAAAGTATATGTTTTAAAATCGAGATTTAAAGTGTGTGCTTTGACTTCCTCGATACTTCTGTTAAACATAGAGACTAAAACAAGTCGAATACATAAGGACGGAAGGCGATAGAAGCTTACACAGTATGTTCACATGTATGTTAAAGATTATTCAAAGTTTTAAAGAATGAAAAGAAAAGAAAGTAAAGAATGAAAGAGAAGTACGGTGAAAACAAAGAAGTGGAAAACATAGAAAAGAATGTATTTGTGATTTTTTATATTATTTTAAAACAAAGTGAAAAGAAAGAAAACTCATGGCTACTAACTATTAATTACTCCATCAACATGCTAACCTCTTAGTGATAGTTGCCTTACAAGTATCATTGGGCATCACTAGTCCTTGATTCAAGAGCGTTACAAAGTATGACCTATATGTAACTCATCACATCCCAACTCAACAAAACAAGAGCAAGCTATACTTAAACCATCAAAACTAAAAGTAAGCATGAAGTAAAGTAATGTTAGCTTGTTAGATAGTTAGGAAGTTAGAGTGCTAGATCCATCATCATGAGCCATCA
Source organism: Agave tequilana (assembly GCA_038442645.1). NCBI lineage: Eukaryota > Viridiplantae > Streptophyta > Magnoliopsida > Asparagales > Asparagaceae > Agave > Agave tequilana. The sequence goes on from JAVJIF010010855.1 coordinate 101,732, forward strand.
ATGGCTCTTGCAAGAGCAAGGCCAAGTAGAGGCTATTAGATTCATGTGGATTATCAAATAAAAGGTTAGACTAGTTAGTGGTTTGTAGTTGCCATGAGAGAAAAGATTAGCTAAACATATAAAAGGAGTTAGATAGAAAACAAAGAGAGATAAAGAGAGCACCTTTTATAACTTGGCACCTTCTATTACAAGCACTCTTACATTCCACTCATGTTTCATACTCTCTCCTATTACAAGATCTAAAATAAAATGAAAAATACAAAGGAAGAAGAAGAAGTAACCTAACCTAACCTAAACTAAACTATAAGATGGAGAAGAAAACTACCCTAAAACTATACTACTCTCTGTATATCTCCCTCTTCAGAGTACAAAGGGATATTTATAGGCGAAAGGGGCACCAAAGAGGCTATACGGAGCCGCGCGTCGAATCTCGGCGCGCGGCTCCGCAAGATTGCCGCGAAAACGCAGCATTTGTCGTGTTTCCACGGCAATACTTGGGAGGCGCGCGTAGCGCTGCCTGCTGCACGCTGCTCGAATGTCCCCTGTCGGATGTACTTGCTGGTTTTCAGATTTGGGGCCTACATTTTGATGAAACCACCCTCCAAAGTCAATGACTATCTTTATAGGCCTTTAATCACTAATTAAATGGTGATTTAGGGTCTTCTCTTTATTGCACACTATGGACCTAGAAATATGCAAGAGAGGTGTTATTAGCAAAATTTAATATTAAATAAATGTGAAGATGTGGTATGAAATATGCAGTTTTAGAGACTAATCACACCCCCACACTGATCTTTTGCTCGTCCTGAATAAAACAAAAAAAAACTAAGAAAATTATTACACCACTTTCACAGGTGACGCGATTGCACTGAGCATGTGCAATAAGCCGTTAAACCTCTAGGTTTCCCCTAGAGGAGGAGTTTTGTCTCCTGAGGGTTTTCAGCGAATTACACCCACAAAATTCATAAAGAAAGAAATCCAAATGTTAGTATTTTGAAAACACATTTTGAAATAGACTAAAAGTGTTAAATATTTTTGCGAAAATATAAGTGATTCAAGTCATAGATTAACCAGAAATTATTCTTCCTTAAATTAAGTAGAAATGCAAAATCTTGTTATAAATTAAATGTAAGAATTTAAAATTGAATTGACTTTTTGATCTTCATAAAACTCTTAGAAAAATATGCACTTTGTGAACAGTGAAGGTTTTTGGGATATCGACTCTAATTTTCATGTCATTTATTTATATTGTTAAATATATATATATTTTTTTCTTTTTCTTTCCTTAGTTTTCTTAGGCTTTCTTATTTACCCGAGTAGTGAGCCTTTAGCCGGTGACTTCCAAACCAGATAATCTTAGGGCACTAGATGAGAAAACATCCCTCGGACTTAAGGACTCGAGTAAACAAGGCCACAAAACTAAAGGGGATTATTTTATTTTCGTCCACTATTTTAGGTGTGAATAATCATGCTTCCTGAGGCATAATTACCCAACTTCAATAAGTGATTTTAAATTTTTTAAATATATTTTTTTAATGACATTTTCAGTCTTTATTTCAGTCCCAAAAATTATGTAAGTGTGGAGTACATAAATCTAAGGCAAAAAAATTCAAGATCAAATTATCTTTTCAATCTTACTTTCTTATCCTAAAATTTAAACAAGATCTATTATTTTGACTTGGTTTAAAATTTCATAATTTTAGGTCTTCCTAATTCGTAAGATAAACTTAATTTTCTTAAAAATAAATCAAAACTATTTCTCTTCTTTCAAAAAGTTTTGTAAAAAGAAAAGAAAAGAGTTTTTATATAAAAGATTTTTTTTAAATTAAAAAGAAGTGTAAAAGAAAGAAAATGTAAAACTAACTATGTTAGTAAAACCTCCCCCACACTTATCCCATGCATTGTCCTCAAATGCATCGTGAATGTGTTTATACATGAAACAAATAGAGAGGGAATGAAGATTACCTCATGGTGGTGGTTCCGGTGGTGGTCTGATTGGGCCAAGTGTGGTACCCAATCAAGATATCGTGAATCTTACAGAAACCCACCAGTGACATCTCTAATGCGACCTAGTAAAAGAATGATGGACTGAATGGTCTTATTTAAAAAATTATCCCCATCTAATTTTCAATTTTTAAAAATAATTACTGAGTCATTTTCTTCAACATCCTTGTCCAACAATGAAGTGTGATTTTAGAAGATGAGTGATTTGGACTCAAATAGAACAATAGTAAAAACCGACGCCGACTCGGGAATTTGACTCAGATCAAGTCGAGAGTCAACAATGAGAGTCGAAATTGATTCAAAAACAGGGTCCAAACTAAAAAATGATGTTCACACACTTTTCCCATCAATGAAGTGTGATAAGATATTGGTGATTCAATTTCACGGTGTATGGATACAAAATTCAATGTTGATTCCGGAATAGAGAAAAAATCTGATAAAAATACTAGAGTCATTATTGAATCAAAAGTGAAATGGAATCACTAATGTGAGGCTCAAGATCACTTTCAAGCTCAATTCGATTTCGGGAAAAGGATAACTTGCCAAAATGTCAAGGATGTGATGTTGGTCAAGTTTTGGTTGGTATAATGAAATTTAAACTAGATTTCCAAAATGACATGATTCGTGAGTCATACGATCATTTGATGGACATAGCAAGTCAATCGTATTTTTCATTATGCGCTAGGTCTCTTGAACGAATTCCATAGTTTTTTCCCACAATAATTTTCCTTTGAGTCGTTCAGGGAAAGAACTACATGAATTTTGGAAATTTTGTGGAGATGATGAGGCCATCATGTTTTCAAATTGTTTCTGGGTCTTTATTACTCTCCTTACCAATGATGATTTTTTTCAATTGGTGGTTCAGGAAAAGGAGCATATGAATCAAAATTGGGGAATGAATATGTGAAAATTGTGGACAAGATGGTTGAGAATTTGACTCAGGGTAGGTGGATCCCTATTGACTTTGTGAAGAGTTGAAATTATTTTGAAAAGTATAGTCATATGATTGAGGATATGGGTCATATTGAGTCGGATAATCCCAACTTGACATATATAGTTATTCATGTTACACATAACCGGGTTGGAGTTATCCGAGTCAAATGAGGTCGGGGTGAAATATGGATTCATAATATGATTGAAAGAATTATTGTTGTTGAAATCCATGTCACAATTTACAAAAAAGAAAGAAAACAAACAAACAAAAAAAATAAAAGAAAAATAAAAAGAAACAAGCCTATGCTAGAATTGACTTAGACCTAGACGACTCCTAACTGGTTAGACTGTCCACGGGGGTATATTATCAGAATCTGACAACGAGTTAATCAGCCAGGTAGGGGCAAGATCAGTGGGAGGTATCCGTGCTAGAGCAACGGGCCTAATTATGCCAAATCACTGTTCTTTGAGGTTTTGCCTCTCAATCCCCAATCTTAGACACCTATTTGACAAGAGTCAACTTCTAACAACTTTACTTAGGTCAATCTCCTAATTGAGTCTGAGATGTCCCTAGGGGCCAACATCTAGCGAATTTTATTTAGGCTTGGGTTGTGTGAGTGGGGAGGTGATTTTTAGGCTAAGAGAGGGTAATGACTTTCCCACCTTATATTGTCTTAGTTTTGCCCTTAAGTTTTAATTTGTGCAAGTGTGCAATATAAATAAGAATGAACACATATAAATAAGAATGAACACAAAAAAGCGAGTAAATCACTGAAGTATTTGTCCTAACTATATGCAATGCACTATGTACACCTCCATCAAGATCACAACAACACAAGAATAAATACAGTATATTGGAATGAAAATTGACACGTGCCTAGATGCAAATGTCTAAACCGTTTTAAAGTATCCAATTACCGTATTTTAATTCTTAAAATTATTATAGTGTACAGGTAATATAAACAAAAATTAGTAGCAGAGTATAAGAATATATAAGAATTTACCCAACCACACAAGAACAAGTGTAGACTTCTGCAATGCTAAAACTTTAGCCTGCACAGCAAAAACAAAGAAGAAAGGTTAACAAAAAACGTGAAATCAAACTGTTCCATCCTCGGCAACGGCACCAAAATTTGATCAGGGGAAACCGCACACAAAAAGTAAATGTTATGAAATTAAGATTTAAAGTGTGTGTGATTTGGCTATCTCGATACATCATAGAGGCTAAAACGAGTCGAATCTATAAGGACGGGAGGCGATAGAAGCTTACTCGGTCTATTCACGTGTATGTTAAAGATTCTTCAAAGTTTTAAAGAATGAAAAGAAAAGAAAATAAAGAATGAAAGGAGACGTACAATAAAACAAAGAAGTGGCAAACATAGAAAAGAATGTATTTGTGATTTTTGATATTTCTTCTAAAACAAGGTGAAAAAGAAAAAAAACTCATGGCTACTAACTACTAATGACTCTACCAACAAGTTAAACTCCTAGTGATAATTGCCTCACAAGTATCATTGGCCATCACTAGTCCTTGCTTAAGAGCGTTACAAAGCATGACCCATATGTAACTCATCACATCCCAACTCAACAACAGAAGAGCAAGCTACACTTAAACCATCAAAACTAAAAGTAAGTATGGAGTAAAGTAATGTTAGCTTGTTAGAGAGTTAGAAAGTTAGAGTGTTAGATCCATCATCATGAGCCATCAATAGCTCTTGCAAGAGCAAGGCCAAGTAGAGACTATTAGATTCATGTGGATTATCAAATAAGAAGTTGATTGGTAGTCAAAAATGCATTTTTATCATCATATTTACCATCACATTTTCATATTTATTCATTTAATTCTGCACATTTATTAATAATTTGTAATTTATTGTGTGCAGGCCTCGAATTATTATTTTAACAATAAATAAAGCCTAAAGAGCCCAAAAGCCCAGATCCAAGCCCATGTTTGAAGCCCAGGTGAAAAAGCGCAAATACAAAGAGTCAAAATGCAAATACAAGGGCTAAAAGTTGCAAATATCAGAGATTAGGGAAGGATAGACTTCTATCCAACCCTAAACACATGCAGGATGAGGATAAAAGGCCAAGATAAGAAGAAAATTCGTGGAGAGAAGATTTGAAGAAATCTGGATTAAGGGTAACTTGATTACCAAGTTATCTCGAAAATCCAGATTAAAAGGACAGGATCACACTTCTAGAAGCAGGAGCCCAGAGGAACGGACCAGGAGAAGCCACGCGCCAAAGCGCGTGGCCAGAAGCCACTAAAGTGCCGCGGATCCGCGGCAAAAGCCGCGGAAACGCGGCACTTTGATCTCATCCAGATCCCAGATTTCGTGGGCAGGTTTATCTAGGACTCCTCGGCCTTCTACACCTATAAATATCCCCTGCAGTACAACGTACAGAGCGTCCAGAGGCGAGCAAAGGGCCAAAATTAGGGTTTCTTCTAGTTTTTCTTCTTTTGTAAATTAGGGTTTCTTTTCTTTTTATTGAAGAGAGAGAGGATTATATTGAGCGTGACACCGATGTATCTTCTTTTCTGCCATTGATTAAAGCAATAAAGGTAATTACTTTTCTTTGTTCTTTATTCTTATGTGTTATTTTTATTTTGTTTTTCTTTTCTTTTTCTCTGTGATCTTGTGGTGTTGATGAACATGCAAGTGGATTCCATAAGCACGTATAACTAAGCTCTGTGAGAACCAGCGATAGTTCATGAAGACGTCTCCTCCAAGCTACGCATCACTTCGTACTTGAGTATGCTTGACGATATAATGTGCACAGGGATTAAGATTGATCTTATGATCTATTCGTGGAACGCCTCCTAAGCAAGGT